>OZ026614.1:74248805-74556305 GCA_964020975.1 Hermodice carunculata | reverse complement strand
TCTCATAATAACTCCAATTAAAGCTTCTATATAAAAGTTACAGGAGCATTCCTATTATTTTCATTTGATAAAGGCACTGACCCACTAGTTAAAACTCAAACTTTCGCTGCTAACCATGCTTTGGATGAGTATACTTTAAAATTTTTAATGTTTAACATTTCAGTGTCCATAATAAACATCATATTGATGAAGATTTTTGGTGCAATTAACAGTCATTCCCTGTTATATGGTGAGATATATCTGCCCCACAATACCCTCTTCAGTCGAGTGGAGGTGAAAAATTGATCTGAGAAAGGAGTCAACAAAGAAAAAAATATAAGGTCTCCGTGGACGATCAGATGAAATAGATTTTCTATCTAATGTAGCACTATATTTCGAGTTTTGGAAGTTTGACACCCACATTATAAAGAGGTCCGTTCTGAACGTATTTATATAAATCATTTTGTGCTGGAAGCATGTATATGTTAGGTGTTTTGCAACTGATTATGTCAGTTTCGTCATAGCTGCAGATCCAAACGTCAGTCAAGAAATTTCACGATCCTTTCCGAAAATGTCTATGAGCTGGATTCTTATGTTTCAGTCAGCGTTTCTTTCATGAAGATTTATTCGAGATGCTGACCTGGGTTATTGAGATGCAACATTAGGGGTCAAACCAGCTGCCTCGTTCTCAGTTGCATAGCTGGGCAGTGCTTATGTAAACAAAGAAGCAGGGGTAGATCGTAGTCCCTGCTATTTGGGAGTGTTGAGGTGCAAGCATAACAAAATGCATGTATATTTACCCGAACATTTCATGTTTAGGTCTTTCTCCGTAGTTACAACAGTGAACAACAGTTTCTGATGTGCTTGCGACTGAAATTAGAGATGAGCAATGACAAAATAGGGCATAACTTTATTTCCTATGACCCTGGTTTCATAAGTTTTGTATTAATTTAAATTGTGTTGTATGTTGTTCCATCACTCTGTGCATAAGATCATGTCCCTTTTATATGTACCTACATCTTATTGCTTCCAATAGGAAGGTATTCTTGGCGTAGATGGCAAAACATTCTGTCATCACCTTGCTTGTACAAAATTTCATCAAAATATATGCGCTTGACTTCTGGACATTTGAGCCAGCAATTGGTGACAGGTCCGAAATGAAATGGACATATTGGATTAACATGGCCCCATCACCAGACCAGAATAATACCTCGATGTGGATTTATATCTGGGGAAAGATGATATATAAAGGTAAAAGATCATAACACATCTTTTGTACCATTATTTTTTTATCTTTTAAAATTCAACAAGTCTCTTAAAAATTACATGCTGAAATATTCACTCAAACAAATTGTTCTTATGAAAGTCCAATAAGCTCATCTTACCGATGTGCAGCAAAGAGTTATATGCTAATGTCTTATGCTGTACCCTACCTGTGCAGTTCAGTGAAAAGTCTATGCAAGCATGGGCTCAAATAACATTCCATTAAATGTATTAGGTTAGGATCTTTGATCCAGAATTGAAAAATAAACCTGTTGTAATTCTGCAGTGTAAAAATGTTGGTTTTGTAATGCTTACTTAGTATACATAAATAGTGTACGCAAAATGTTCACATCATTCTAGAAGCGCTTCATACACTTCTTTCGCGTGAACTTTATGTTAAGAATGGCTGAAATATATTGTCTGTGAATATCTACAGATTTTTTTCAATATGTACGTACCTGCCACAAACTTGGCAAATGACAACAAATTACTTCGGCGTATTTCCCCTTTTTCTTTCTTTTTTTTTCTATGCACTGCTCATATTTCATGATCAATTTCAGTTTCTAAGCATGAGAGATCTGTGAATAAAATAAGCAGCACTTATCTGAGTCCCGAAAAGACTCTACCCAAGAAACCGGGAAAAACGCACAATGATTCTAGCGCATCCTAGTATAGGGATTCTCAAAACCATTCTTATGCCCAACAGCTTGGAGGTTTGGTGCACTAAAAGAATGTCACATTGCCCATGGGTGAACAGTTGCTGAGCGGTGGCATCGTAGCCTTTCACCTCCACCACCCGGATTCGATTCTCGGACACGAGAGCAAGTGGAGAGAGTTACCACTCTGACCATGCAAGGTTGTTTCTTCAGAGTCTTTCTTTTACCTCCATCTCATTGAGGGGTGAGAAGTATACGCCCACACCTGTGTCAGGGATGGCAATTGACTTCTTTCACAAATGGGTCTGTATCTTTATTCTTATTTCTGACAGTAAAATATTCATATAAAATAAACTTGCAAAATATGCTGACACTTGTGGTATCCTTTCTGTCATTAAAATATGCACACACAGATTCTGTGACACAAGAATCACCATGACGATGATTAGTTTTCCTATATTGAATCAAATTTCATTTAAGTGCATTTTCGTCCGCCCGCATGGATCCTCCATGAAGCCAGAGCCGGGCTTTATCTCATAGCAGTTTCTTCATGTTCTTGTTGAATCTAATGTTCACTGCCTGGGCCACAGGTCCGCAAAGATAATAAACATTTGCGAGATGGACTATATCTGTATTGGCAAACCGAGCCACGCATTGGGATACGTCGAAACTATTTGTTCAGCAAAATGCAGTATCTCTAAGCGTGGAAAAGTCGTCAAAGTCATACGACCTTTCGCACCCATAACAAGTAATAACATTTAGAATATCATTATATATATTCTAGTGGTGCAGACATACGAGGAATATCTGATATCATTTGCAGTTAAACAGTGTGACGAGTATCTGGGAATAAACGCGTGGACAGTGCATGGTTTGGAATGGCATAGGGACATTCCTCATGAGACTAAACACACAACACACTTCACTTAAACTGTGGATGCGAGATACACCATTCATATAAACACATTGATTAGAATTTTTAAAGTGGTTAAATGCCATTTTGATTGATAAAATTTTATTTAACATCCTTGTAAAACACCCCTCGCCTCCCCCAAGAAAAAAAAAGCAAACAGAAAAATACATACAGATACCATGAGCGTATATAAAGAAGACATGGTTTCCGGCTTCTCAGTTTAAAGAAAAACATGAACTGTGGACAGTGCTGTCCCCCCATTACCCCCTCCCCCCCGTCGCAGACAAGGCCCGGCCACCGGCGCCCATTTGGACACCCCCCCCCCCCAGCAAGTGTAATTGACTCTCTGATGGCTAGAACACCACTGTTTAAGGTAAGCAAAGTAACGAAAAGCTGTTAAACAAGATGAACTACCCTCATGGATGAAATTTATAATTCTCATTTGGTATTTTTGGTAAGGTAACGCCATGCATTTTTTTGTTCAAACAGTGAAAATGGAGGACATTTTTCCATCCGGGTGCTTTATTTGGTGGCATACAGCAGCAAAATATCGGCAGCTTTCTGTCATTCTATTAAATGAGAGAGCCAGACAAGCAAGCATATCCCTAGCATTGTCCCACAGGGGTGACATTTACACCTGTTGCCAATGTATACTATTCTGAGCACAGCTTTTACCTAATGCTTTCAGTCACATTAATTCAATTCAACAAGATAGATACACAAATGTCTAACTAGCTTCGGGCTCATGTCTGTTTGCTCGACAGCAAGGCAAACAATTAAGAGATCACCCTCATCTTGCAAAGAAAGGGATAATTTTAATAACGTCCTTGAATTTGAAACACCCTTTTTTTTCTCGTGTGATAGTATTGTAAAATGATGCTTTTGATTCTTGTGTGTAATAGTATTGTACAAGGATGCTTTTGGTTCTTATGTGATAGTATCATAAAAAGATGCTTTTGATTCTCGTGTCATAGTATATTGTAAAAAGATGCTTTTGATTTTTGTGTGATACTATTGTTAAAGGATGCTTTTGATTTTTGTGTCATAGTATTGTAAAAGGATGCTTTTGATTCTTGTGTGACACTATTGTAAAAAGATGCTTTTGATTCTTGTGTGATAGTATTGTAAAAGGATTATTACATCCCAGTTTGGAAAATTCTCTTAAAGATGTTTTTTCAAGTGTCCCATTGTCTTTCTTGAAAAAATAAGCGTGAACTTCTGTCATTGGGTGACTTGCTTTACTATTTGTGATACAACACTGTTTTTGCCATAACAAAGCACGTAATCAGCGTTGACTCTGCTCGTCGCATAACGTTTTGCTTTTTGATTTGGATACGGAAACGTTGTAGCTGGTAACCTGTTCATAACGGAGTGTCAGCCGAAGTGACACAAATAGCCGTATGTTAAGACCCTTTTCTTTGTTTATCAATAGAATAAGTCCGAGTCAACCTTTATTGCAAGGGTTAGGCAAAGTGCGTCCAACTTGTCCTCAGGAAAGTGATTGACACGGGTCATGCTATTATGATTGACTTATACCAATAAAGTTTTCTAGTGACGAGGAATTTCCGTAACAGGTGTAAGTGGTGGACGACAGCTTGTTACCGGGAGCTTAAAGGCAATGTGATGGGGGAAGAGTTACCCCCCCCCCAAAAAAAAACAACAAAAACAAACACATGAAAAAAACAAACACCCCCATCAAAAACATAAAAGTGGACAAGAAGTACGATTAACATTAGGTATATTTTGTGAACATATGGGGTTACATTGGCTGTTCTGGCACGGCGGTTAAATTTAAGCAAGAAATAAACAAGTAAATAAATAGATAAATTTAATAAAAAATATATGACTAAAAAAACAAATAAATAAATAAATGAATGAATGAATGAATGAATGAATGAAGAAGCAACCAAATAAATAATTTCTGATTCTGTTTGCCACCGTGCTAATTTAGAGAGCATTTATTGCTACATGTGTACATGTGGTCACTGTCATAACAGCATTTGTAGTGCAAATAAGCTGCTGCTTTTATTTCAATTTACACTATTAAAATTGAAATCCAAATGAGTATTATTAAATAGTGTTTAAGAACTTTAGATTTTTCGGACGGTAGCATTCTGAAACAGTCATATTTTATTTCTAATCAACTTAATAAGGACGACAAAACACTTGGGCGACTACGGGGAGACTTATTTACGAGCATGATGGTATATCTAACGTACATGTATGGCTGAATCAACACAATATATAGAACCCAGAAAAACACTTTGTAATTCACAATAAAGACTGAAAGACCAAAACATACAGGGTTGTTTTCGCAGATTTTGGGACAACAACGTTAAGCATGGAATTGGACACAAGTTAAGATTTTATTGTTTATTCTAACAAAATTATGAACCTGAAAAATATGTGGAAATTGCAAAAAAATGTAACTTTATCCAGCGTTCCCACGCCTCCGAGTAATCGCAAACTCCGTGTTGAACTGGGTCGTTACCAAAGTAGGCCACTGGATCTTGTCCCGCAAAATGGTTGAAAATGGACCCATTTTATGATACCTCAACCAATTTAATGATATAAGAGATACCGTCATTGACCAAATAAAAATTCTCCACAGAAATTAGACCATTTAGATGTAAACACAAAATTAAAATTCTCATGTCACTTGATGAAAACACAACATATCCGGTTACTTTGTTTCCAAAAGCATGCAACGACGTCCAATGTAGATAGATTCCCATTTCAGTTTTTAGTTGCTGTATCACATTTTATGGTTAGATTTCTTATGTTTAATTTTTTATTATTTGAGTGTATGTTTATATAAACCTGAGCCTATCAGGGCATATAAAGGTAAATTAAAAAGTTAGTGTTAAAAGTTGTCACCAGGGCTGTTTTTCCCCTGTTGTTACTAATTTATTCCCAGTAAAATGTCGCCTTATTTTTTTTATCATTTATGGACACTTTTTGGATTATCGGAGCATGACAGAAGTATTGCATGGTATTTTTCGTCTTCATTGACAAGATTTATAGTCTTAAACTTTTATCTAAACTGGTAAAACAAGTATTGACTTTGAAATTGTCGAATATTCCATTCGCTTACAATGATACAAAATGGCTGTCAGATAAATCGTACTCCGCTTTGCTATACTTCAGTGCAATTGCACCAGATAAGGCCATACATGACACGTTGTAGTAGCAAGGTTGTACTAGCAAGCTGAATTGCTGTCAATATAAGGGTTTAATTCGTAAAGAACATTCGTCTATAAGAATCCTATATTATGTACATGGCATTAACTTGGCACTTCAAATGCAAAGTCTATTTCATGCCATTTGTTTTTTTTACTCCGCTGCACTGTCACTAAGGCAAACTAGAATTTTACAGGTTAAGTATCTTTTGGCATGTGTTACCACTCATAAAAGCAGTAATAAGTGGTTAAAAATTTATTCGTGATACGAACAAGCACGAAACGTTTGGCTATAAAGTTGTATGCTCATTGTATTTTTTTGATATTATGTTCAATAAGTGTCATTCATGTATCATGATCCTAAGCGATGTAAGTGGAGGGTATAAATATATACATTCATAAGTGGCCCCTCAGAGTTTGAAACTTGGAAAAAGTAGCACCACAGTGTCATTCCATTTGAGCACAATAGAAATAATATCATTTACACCTTCTTTCTTATATTTCGTTCACACGGTCACTCAATGATGTTTTACAGATGGAACGAGTGCAAATGCTTTGTTTGTTGTTAAGTTTGACCCACCCCGGGGAAAATGCACTCCCGAAGTCCCTTAGTTTGCATTGAATAATATTTTGGGAATTGCGAATGCAATAAAGTGATAATAAATGGTGTTGTTTCTGGATGAGGATGTGTAGGTGTGTACATTAAAAATCCGGGTCATGTATTTCAAGCGTATTTACCATTTGTGACGTCTCATTTTGAAAGTATGACAAAAACTCCCCGACCTTTGACACGCTAGATTTTCTTTCTGCATGGTCTTTGATTATTCAAACACAAAACAAATGTAGCTAAGCATATTACTGTCGCCAAAATATATCTGAACAGTACAAAGTATGCTCAAAAATCCTAAAAGACTATACCACATTTCACGTTTCTGATGTCCGGTAACCACAGATTTATTGCTGTAATGCTACAGACATCCCAGCATTATCAATTTCATAGCATGTTCTCATTCATTTTTATGGACTCAATATTTACGGTCGTCTTCACTTTCACTTCTGTCAACGTTCATTTTTGACATGAGTATACACACTTGAACAGATATATTGTTGACATATGGTGTCGGAGGGTACATGTTTACACATTTTGAAGGATATGTATGGCAATTCCTATCTTCAAAGGACATTTTCATCTGCTTTAACAAGCAACATTTATGGATAATGGAGTAGAGCAAGGTTGTGTCTCAAATACGAACCTTTTAGATTTATATGTAAATGATCTGCCTTCCATATTTAATAATAATATTACCCTGTAACTGTGATAGAGTTACAGGGTATCATGAAAACTTTAACTGCTTATTTTATGTTGATTATCTTATTTTACTGTCTGAATCAGAAAGTGGTCTGCAGTGGTGTTTGGATAAGCTCTCGTCGTACTGTCAAGAATGGAACTCAACTGTCCAATACTTGAAATGGCTTCTTCAAAACACAGTTTGAAAAGTTACCTCTTATTTCTAAAAAATGTGTTTGGTAGTCAACAGAAAAGCATGCAACACGGTGGTAATAAGCGAAACAGGACAATACCTTACCCTCCAATGTTTCTCAGTCGTGTGTGCAAGAGGTGGCATCGCATTGTTACTTTGGATTACGAAAAACCTATTGTATGATGCCTTCAAATGACATGTCAAACTAATGTCATCACGTAGATCTTGATGGCTAGCACCAGTAAAAGACTCTTTGGACTTCATTGGATATAAAGGGATATTCGGCATAAAAAGGTGGTTTTGAGGATGGTCCGACCACAACGATAAATAAACTATTCAAAGAAAAATTACAATGCTATGGCGAAGTGAATTAGAAGCACACTTACTACCGTACAAAAAATTGAGAACGTACGCTAAATTTAAAGACAATTTTGCACTAGAAAGATTTTTATGAATGAAAATGTAAAACGGAAGGAAAAGCCTTACTCGGCTGGGGAATCAGTGCACAGTCTACCTATTGAGATTGGCAGACACAAACGGTCAATAAAATCCCATATGACAAAAAACTTTGTAACTCATGCCCGACCATCGGAGATGACCACTATGTAATGGTAAGCTCAAAATTTTCTACTCCACGTAAAAATTGATTAATTTGGCAAATGACATTTTCATCAGATTTCTATGAATTAAATGATGAAGAAAATTTTTTGGTGAGGTGAGGTGTCATGATGTTAAAATAATATACATCTTAGAATCGTGTTTGGCTGCTACAATGGAAAAAGGAGGTCTACTGTGGCTTGTGTATGTTATTCCAAATGTTATTCTTTGCAAGATGCATGTTTTTTTGCGGACTATGGTATATTTTATGTATCATTGTGATGTGATTTGTCTGTGTTTCGGCAAAATGCCATATTTGCATAAAGATGAAGCGAAATAAAGTTCGTTTAATTTAATTTCACTTTACCGGATTGGCCAATCACAGTAAAACATGTGATCCAGGTTTGCGATATTTTTAGGGCCAGTTGCTTGGGGACAACATGATGAATAAAATCTGTATCATTGCTTGGAATGATCACATTCGAAGTTGACAACCTTGCCGTGCATATGATTCATTTCACCTGCGTACACAAGTACAGTTCATGTGCGTTTGCACTGTGGTAATTTTGAATAAAAAGAGATTCGTATGCATTGCAGGTATTTGGGGTATGAAACAGTAAATCTTTCATTGAAACACTATTAAAGCACATGGCGTGAATTTGATTAGATCTGCAGATGGTTTTTCTCGACACGATGGCAAGAAAAGATCCCCTGTAAGGCTGAAACCATAAAAATGCTAAGCTTTTAAAAGGAAACAGAAAGAAACAGAACAGACAGAACGACCTTGGGACCAATTGGTCCGTATCATATAGTGACGATTTTGAATGAACCCTTGTAACCTTGGATATTAGTTAAAGGTCAGCAAGGAGTAAACTCATCCAGATTCTCAATGCGATTCTCAAAGTTTGAAGGACAAAGCTTTGATTGTTCTCCACATACAGCATTTACAACAATTTCTTTATGCTGACTTCTGTGATCTTAAAAACCTCAATATCATCAGGGGGCAAACTAAGCTAAGGTCTTGATTAGACGCTTTAGGTGTAAGTGTTCCGTGACTGTATCTTTATTTGTTATCAAGGTACACCTTTTACAAGGACTTTCTATGTTGAACCCTGCGACCTTGCAAATAAGTCGAATAAAATAAGCAAACACATCCAAGACCTTCATAAATTGGTTCAGGCGTATAAGTTTGATCATATTTTTATTCGGCGAAGAATGAATGTGTTTAAAGGGTGCACAGACGGACGCACGCATACACAAATGCTCTTGTTAAGTCTTTACATAAATGATCTCAGTATCTCTCTCAAAAAATCTAAAGTCAGCTTATAGACAGATGACACTCTGTTTTATTATGCTGATAAGTCTCCATTGTATTACAGCAAGAGCTGATTCAGACTGGTTGCATGCATATAAATTATGTCTCCACCTTGGAAAAACAACTTGTATGCTTATTTGCAGCAATCACAAGTGAAATTCCATCAATTCAACGCTTGATCTATCACTCAATGATCAAGCTATCTCCCAACCAGAACCACGCTTGATCAGGAAGTGAACTTTGAAAAGCAGTTTGATGAGGTTGTTACTAAAATTAAGAGAGCTCTTGGTGTTTTTAGCAGAGCTGCAAATTTCCTTTGCTGAGACTCCAAAATTACCCTGTACAACAACTTGGTGTTACCTCATTTTGATTATTGTAGCACAGTATGGGGTAGCAATCTGAAGAAAAGTGGCATTGTACCCCTCCAGCGACTACAAAACATGGCAATGAGAAAAATATTACAATGTCACCCTAGGACGCACATCGTCGGCATGCTGAGGACCCTAAAATGGATGAGTGTCAAACAGAGATTGTTTTACAATCTCTGTATTTTTCTTTGGAAAATAGTTAATAATGAAGTCCCACCTTATTTACAAAATTTCTTTACTCCAGTGACCGAAGTCCATTCCTATCAAACAAGAGCTTCAACTTCCTCAAAATTTTCCCGGCCAAGGTCTTCCCCTAAAATCTCTTTTATTGGTACCAGATTTTGGAATGAGCTACCTCAGCATGTCCGGGATGCTCGATCCCTGTTTAGTTAAAAAAAAAAAGTTGTATACAATTCATCCTTGATCACGTCGAGCCTTTCTGATAAATGATCTTTTTATCATTGATTGTTTTATCAGACGTTTTGCTTTTTTTTTATTGTGTTTCCACATTCTGCAATCTTTGTGCATAAGCTTTGTTATATGCCTGTTTAATATCCAATTTTGCTTCGTATTCGAGCACTTACTTTAAAAACCACCCATCCTGTCCGCTAGATGTGTATTAGAGTGGTCTCGTGACCACACTCTTAGCTTTGATTGGTGAGCAGCAGGTCAATATAATCGAATAAAAAAAACGTATGAAATCGCTTTATTTTCCTTTCGTTCATAATTGGGCCACAGGGGATTCAGTATACAACAGAGCACGCAAAAGACCACCACTGCATATTGTCAGGACATCGTTTATCTACATTTGTGTGAAAAATCGTTATGCTCATCTACCATACGACGCAACTTTTTTGCAAGGGCAAAGATTGGTCTTAAATGCAGGTGCAACAAAGCCAACTTTATTCTACAATTACCATGCAGCTCCCGGTACTTTTCATTACACCATAGTTTGTGTACATATACGGTGATATACAGTACACCGTCCGTGCAGACATGATAGGCCTATGTGTTAACCACAAGCAGAGCTCATCACAGCAATATTTTTCATGACATGTATAATTGACATCCAATCTTGATTAGGAGGAAAGAGACGCTTTTCAATTCCGATTAATCATAGCATGGGTGGAATACCATTAGTTCCCTCTGCGTGTTTCATTCACGAACAGTCAAAATATACTGCATCTGTACCTTTAACACATTTCTATAGCTCTCGGAATATTTCGATCCAGGAGACGTCACTGGCTCTTTTATCGAGTATGTTGATAAACATATATTGGCGTGTTTTGGTAACAACTGCCAAACTCTGACATCGTATCAGAAAACACATAGGGACTAATTCACTATGATGGATTTATTGCTAGTGGCTTGCAAACTACATGTATCAAGGATCTTCACTGTAGCTGTTGACAAACATAATGTCTGCAAGTCGACCGGGGCGATCTATGGCAGTGAACCACTAATTCGACCAATCAGTGTCAGTTAACATTGAATTGAGAGCTTACTCTGTATAAAGTTGCTGACCTACAATATGGTATTTCGTTCACAGCGTACAGACGGAATCAGTCATTTATTAATTAAGCATTACATAGTGCCAGATCAGCACTGGAATTTGGACTTTGATGAGACATGTTTGTGTATGGAACACTTTAAAGATTGCAGGAAGCAATCGGTGGCCAGAACACACACACACACACACACACACACACACACGCACGCACGCACGCACGCACGCACGCACACACACATACATACATACATACATACATACATACATACATACATACATACATATATATATATATATATATATATATATATATTGTATTTGTGTCTTTTTGTCCAGAAACACTTCCTAGTAGTTATTACCCTATTCCACAGTCTGAACTCTTTCCTCTCCATAAGCTAACCTGTCCCTGTCTAACTTATATACATAGAAGTACTATTGTCCATATTGCACACGTTGCTCTGTAAAATTTTGACATAGGCTGTATTAGCCCAAATAAATTAAAGGGTCTTCAGCGGGTAAATCCTCAATATGTTTCGGAGCCTTCTACCCGTACATGTCTCTCTGAGTAGCAGCTCCTTGTCTAAGCTAAATATTCAGCAAAGACAACCCACATAATAATGAATAAATATGAACGTGGCAATTGATGAATTAGCTAAATACGTGAAGTTTTGCTTATAAATGCAGAGCTTCATATCAAAGAAGAATACCTATCAAACAAACCATAATTACCAAATTTGCATAGTACAGGTTCAGATAAGAACAATTTGACTTACCCCTGAACCAATATATATATATATATATATACATCATACTAAAGGTTTATTATTATTATAACTCGTGCGAAACAAAATACATATATAATAGATAAAATACAAAATGTTGTACATCATTTTTTCTCATCTGGTCGCTGCAGCTTTATGGCAAAAGACACGTACATTTTGACTGAACAACGGCCAAGGTACACAAGCGCGGCCCCCACGGATTCGTGGGGCGGCACAAGCGCTGGACTCAAGCATTATGCATGGTTTCGCATCTTTAAGCGGAGCCGGAAGTTCAGCAAGGAGTTCAGTTCACTTTGTCAACAATCCTGTGTATACTTCCGGTTAAGATGAGCAGCAGTTCTTATGCTGGATACTGTTATGAATGAGCCACGCTTCCCCATGACATGCCAATGAATTGTCGAACATGCTCGCATATCTCGAATGTACAAATCCTGCAGCCTATTTTCTGTCTAAATTACAATTGGGCTTATGTATAGTGCGCTCGAATTTAAATGTAGTTGGTACAGAGTCTCATTCCGGTGTCAGGCACCATTCACTGCAGTTGAATATATTGATTCAAGAAGTGCAAGTAATCACAATAAATCACTCTCACATTTGAGAGCGATGTTTTTAAACAGTGCATAGGATAGTATGAAATAAATATACTTACTTTTTCCTAACAATTAAGTAAAACAAATAGCAAAATCCCACAAAACTTTTTATTACTATTTTAAAGGTTGAGGGGGGATTGCACCACCACCACCTGTTGAACAAGTTAAGGTCTTGGAGTGCCCAGCCTTGGGTCTATGCAATTTCAAAGCAATTGGCTTGGCGGTTTCGAAAATTTGTAAAAGATTTTGCCACGCCATTGAGAAAAAAATACGTAAAAATAAAAAGTTATAATTAAAAATTAAATATGCCAACTGCATTTAATTTTGGTAGCGGGGTACAGAATACGATGATACATAAGCCTGTTATAGAATTAGTACCATACCATCGATGCTACGCTTGACCGTGAGCTACACCAGACACACCATGTGCACAAAGTGACACGCTTGTCTATTCCGTTTGGGATTCAACATTCCATACATAATGTGTCCGCCCTGAACAAAAACAGTTTCTTTTGCCACCACCCAGCACGTGTTATGAACAAATTGACCACAGGCCTTAAATCAAAACAACAGAGATACGTTTCCAGTTATTGTTTGATGGTACAGACCGTGCAATCTGGCAATGTTATTGTTGTCGATATGCTGAAATCAGGTCACCCGTATCATAATGCTCATACTACAGAAAATATCGTGAAAATTGCGGGAACGGTAGACAAATTAATTAACAAATAAATGATATCTGAGCCTTAAATCCGCTATTAAGACCCCCATCTGTCATGCAATAATTAGTTTAAGAGCCGTTTTTTACTCTTTATTCTCACTATTTCTGCAAAAGCGAAACCGCAGAGTATTTTCAGTTCAAGAATAATTGAAAATACATTTGAACAATCCAATTGAGGCGTTCTGGAGAATAATTGAGAAAGTGACAATTTACACAACATTCATAAAACATTAGAAAAAACTGCAGCACTACTCTTTGAATAAATTAAATTCTAGGTGTCCCCCGGAAGTGTCATTTAATTTCGAAGCAACTGGTCTGGCGGTTTTGGAGAAGGTTTTCTGAGATTCCCCCCCCCCCCCAAATGAACATAAAAATTCATTTAGAATGCTCAAATCATCGGAGCAGGACAATGTGAACAAACGTTTGAACAAGCAAACGGTTTTGGAGAAGAAGTCGCTAATGTAAATGTGAACGGACCGCCACGACGACGGTGGACGGACGAAGGACGAATGAACCTTATAAAAGCACAGCTGTAGTGATAAGTCAGTTAAGCTAAAAATATTGAGATGAAAGAAGGATAAAGGCCTTATTGTCTGATCAATTAAATATGAAAACAGTTTCACCGCAACACAAGACAAATTTAGTTTTTATGAAACTTTCTGAATGTATTTTCTTTATCTGGTAAATATCTGATATTCTTACGGTTCTTGGAAATAAGGGTTGCTCGTACAAGAGACAACACGATAATTTAAGATTAAAAGGCATTTCTATATTAAAGAACTAAAATTTACATAACGTGGTCTAGTGTTCAAATTTGTACCCGTGTACATTTCTCTCTGGCGACTGGTATTTTCGGTGAAAAATGTTTATAAGTAGACTTCAAGTTGATGCAAAATGCAGACTTTACATTTTACTTAAAGTTTAAATTATGTGTCCGATAGCTTGATTTTTCGCCGCTGTTTACATTTTATGTTGTCGCATAATGTACATGTCTAAATTTTGAGTCATTTAAATATTGTCGCACTATAATAGCTTAAAGCACGACTATGTTATGAAGCCATTTACAAATATTGCCTGGAATGTATCTGCTGACATGGCGCATAACATACATGTATTTATAGCAGGGTACATGTCACATCTTACAATAACGACAACTGGCAATTTGCCTGTTGCCTATCAGTCCTTGCAGAACTTTTCCTATTGCACTGAGGTGTTTGAGGTCACATCGTATTTTTTTTTTTTTTATTTTTCATATGCGCTTTAGTCAAATTGTGCCTTCATAACTTAAACTTCTTTCAAGCGTCAGTAAATGACGTGTTTTCCAGCGAATTTGTCTGGCACTTTTCTCTGACGCGTTTGCCTGGCTGCACAGACTTTTCTCAATTGTCATGATTGTGGTGACATCTGAATTGCGCTGACATCTGAATTCAAATAAGCTTAACAAATTGGCAGCTACATCTTAGATATGACAACTGGATCATGTTGGTGCACATTTTTGAATCGATCAGTCTGATAAGTCTGATTAGGTTCACAAGGGTGTGTTGTAATATCCCTGTAATGAACTTTCCTGTCCATTTGTTTTACATAGCAATATGGGCAAAAGTACTTCCATATGTATATAGGTTAGACAGTGACAGGTTATCTTATGGAAAGTAAAGAGTTCGGACTGCGAAATAGAGTAATGACTACTAGGGAGTGGTTCTCGACAAAAGGACACTAATACAATAGGTATATAATATTACAAAGAGACAACAGTCAGCAAATATGGAGCGTATCTGAAACATGTCACCGGACAAAATTAATACTTATCATTTTACTTTTGAAATGATATCTTTATGACTAAAAAGGGACAACAACATGGAATACATAAAAGACCAACAGATATGGAATAGAAGAGAACCTCTCCTCCCAAACCGTTCTATCAAAAAAATGCTTTAATTAATGACATGTACCAGGTTCATCCTCAGCAAATAAACTTAAAATCAAGTCACGATACGACTATACCCAAACAAACAAGAACATCGTGGCAGTGTTGGGTTCGGCTGACCTTGCATGGGCAGACTATTGCCTGCTAGGATGTATGCATGTGGGCCTAGTAGATATCCACTCAACATACACCCCCGCCAAGTTGGACAATAATACAACCAAAAGCTTTTGTGACTACACGTCTAGACATGTATGCATTCACACCAGTACTAATCATTGACCACGCTAACAAGTACTTGTGTCGATCACTATGGAAAAAGTGTTTAAAAAAATTTAAAAATCAGGAAATAACAGCAATATCATTTAATATCAAAGGAGGTCAAGGTATATTTCCACTAAGATTAAACGGATATCTGTAGCGATGTTAGAAAGGATGTCAATTGCAAAAATGCACTAAATGCAAAACAAATAAAAGCAGTACTACCTGTTGAATAAATGGTCTACAGTTCCTAGAAAGATCCAGTTAATTTTATTGTAATCGGCCGAGCAGATTTGAGGGAAGAAGCGTTTTTACGACCCCCCCCCCCAAAAAAAAAATAAAATCATTGTATAATCTGCAAAATAAATGAAGCATACCTGGTCCAAAATATCTCCTGGCATTTTTAAGGATGACCTGGTCAGTTCTTTTGGAGAATTATGCATGTTATCATGTAATCTCACTGATCGTTACAAAAAAGTCATTAGAATCAGAAGACAAAAGCAACTTCACCTGCATACTAGCCTTGGTAGAGTCAGAGACGAGAGACAAGGCACGTTTCCACAAACTTTGAAGAGTATCCAGTAAACGGTTATAAAAAGTAAAACATTACAAGAGCACAAAAAATCCTATGGAAAACCTCACAATTACAATTTTCTTCTGTTGAACAAGTTAAACATTATGGGTATATTGAAGTCTTCCCATGTGATTCCAAAGCAAATTGCTCAGGCGGTTGTGGAGATGTGTTTTGAGATTACTTCCAAATAGCACACCAAAACCCTCCTGAGACTGAAAAGTCCCCAAAACGACTCATTATGAAGTATAGGAAAGACCCGGCAAGGTATACCTCCATAAAGTCTGAAGAGAATTCTACTGTCGTCAACTACTTAAAAACATTGCATACACAAGCATCTACACTACTATATTGATAAGAAACACAGTGTCATGTACACTGGCGATCATTACGTTGCCTACAAATCATTGCAAATTAAGATATACAGGAAACGCCACTGAGGAAATAGAATTGAGGATCATTCCTTCCAAATTTAAAGAGAGCGCACGCAGCCAACGGTTCAAGACAAGCTCAAATCAGAATAATGCGCAAAAATATCTATGCAAAACCAGAAAAAAACAGCATTATTTCTTGACATTATTGACGGTTCCGGCTTATTGTGACGGAGAAGATCTAATGGCACCCCCCCCCCCGAACACATGTATTATCAAAACTCCAAAATCAATGTAGTACAGCCTATTGAACCAAGTGGCTAAATAACCACTCAAGGTACAACACAAAATGAAACTATAATGGTCGGGTGACGCGGGGACAGACGGACAAGAAACGACGACTCATTCCCTAAGCTCAGTGACTGACAGTGCAGTCGAGTAAAACAACAAAGAATGCCACTTTCCTAGCTCAATGATGCACAACGTTTGCATTCTTGTGATTGCTCCACCTTCCCTACTTTACTTGGAGAGTGTCCAAGGATCCGTCTGTATGTTCTGAAAATGCAGCTTTGACTAGTCGGCATGTCCCTATTTACATGTATGTATAACTCATACAGGAATATAGACGTCTATATTCGTCCACACGAGCAGCTTTCGCGCATGTAAATGTGAGTACTATACATAAAGCTTTTCAAGATTGAAGTGCTCCTTAGTCAAAGAATTTTATTTCATATTTGTGACATCATGCTACCTTTAATGATCTAATTATCATCTCGAATAGTGCTTGTTACTTTATTTTTTTTTATTTCATTTTTCTTTTTACGAACAGAGATTATTTATTATTAATAGTTTCTGAGAATTCAAAACTGTACCATTGGAAAACGCCTACAGTAAGTTTCCTACGTTGAGATGTTGGGTGCATTAATGGAAAATTTTCTCGGACGCAAGGAGTGGACCGAGGCTCGTACGTGTATCTTTTTTATTGGAGTGCTGCCTTTCATGAGATTTTTAAATTTATATGAGATTATCAAATTGGATTGATTTGATTTGATTTGATTTCGTATTTTGATGTTTACGTGTTTATAGTAAAATCGTAGTCACTTTCCTACTTATAGTGCATATACAGGATTGACAAGGTCAAAACACAAGTTCAGGTCCAGCATCTATGGTTTAACTTGATGTGGAATGACACCTAATACTTTCCAAGGTGAAATGCACCAAGGCTTAGCGGGGAGGGGGGTGGGGTAGAAGTCCGGACGAACCCCCATTTTCAGCAATAGGTCCAACCTGGCCCAATTAAAGAAAGAAAGAAAGAAAGAAAGAAAGAAAGAAAGAAAGAAAGAAAGGAAGGAAGAAAGAAAGAAAGAAGGAAAGAAAGAAAGAAAAAAAGAAAGAAAGAAGAAAGAAAGAAAGAAAGAAAGAAAGAAAGAAAAAAGAAGGAAAGAAAGAAGGAAAGAAGGGTAGAAGAAAGAAAGAAAAAAAGAAAGAAAGAAAGAAACACAGAAAGAAAGAAAAAAAGAAGGAAAGAAAGAGAGAGAGAAAGAAAGAAGGAAAGAAAGAAAGAAAGAAAGAAAAAAGAAGGAAGGAAAGAAAGAAAGAAAGAAAGAAAGAAAGAAAGAAAGAAAGAAAGAAAGAAAGAAAGAAAGAAAGAAAGAAAAAAGAAAGAGCATGAGTCAAAACACAGCTCTACTTTCTAGCATGCCAGGATACTTCATTATGACTTTGATTGGTGTGGTTGAGCCAAACACAGCAAAAGGATCTTTGTATGTGATCACTATAAAAAGGTCCAAAATTTTGTTGGTGGCCAGACCTTATGTTAAGGCTTAATAAAATTAGCCTCAGTATATGAAGTAGACTACCAGTTATGTTGATCAGCAAAATATTATAATAGAATAGCCGCCTTCCTCGGCTATACTTTAAGTCTTGCGTGGTGTATGTGTAGCTTCATGGAAGTTTAGCATCTGGGTATAAAGTTAAAAAGCTTCAGCTTTGGAAAATTGTTTTAGATCGCCATCCAGCAGAAGAGTGTCGAAGTGCAGCGGGAGGATAAATTCTTCGCCCTCAAGTTTTAAAGTATAGACACATTTGTTTTACATGGATTGTGAAAAAGTCAAGAATTGACTTATCGAGTCACTCTCCATGGCACAGATGTTGGCGTATACTTCCTACCTTGCCTAGTGGAGGAAAAAAGAACAACTCGGAGAAAACCACCGTGCACGGTTAAAGTGGTAGGAACTTTTTCCACATGCTGCCCAGGACAAGAATCGAACCCGGGTCGCAGAGGTGAAAGGCGAGCGTCTTACTGCTCAGCCAACCGTGCACCCATAGAATTAATTTGCTACATGTACAGTTCACAATATGCCTGAGCGGTATTCAAATCCAAATTTGTTTTCAAAAGGTCCACAATTTACCATGTGACAAATGCGGGTATAAATGTAACACTGTTTCGTTCTAAATTTAATTCAAAGACTTCAATTTAAATTCCTCATCATTATAGAACTGTAATGACCTGAAATATCTTTGATTCAAATCTGAGAAAGTTTTGGAATTTACTTGAGAAAATATCAATTTCTAAAAAAAGGAAAATTAGAATTTAGATGAGAGGATTACCTTCATAACATACAGCAAAAGTCCTAGTAATATGCTTTCCTGATCGATGACCCTACTTCTTCAATTAAAAGACAAGGTGCCATTGGAAAATTTTAAATATCCATAACTTTAACATTAAATATTATTACTTCCGAATTTACTATTTATCAGTTTTAAAAAAAATTGCACTTAGTGTATACCTTGACGTTTCGCTTTTATGTGTTGCAATGAAATTACAATTATTCCATATGATGGTCATGATGATGATGAGGTAATCATGCAGTCAGGTTTTTTTTGGTCTGTTATTATGATCCATTTTCCAGTACAGTTCTATGAGTTCAAGACAATAGGGACTTTTACCATGTAATTGACTTAATTTCACTGTGTTGTCATTGTCACTCGTGCCCCACACCACAGTAATTCTCGCAGAAAAGATTGTGATTAGCTCTGCATTTTCAGAACAGGAATGTAATCCCTTTCTTGTCAGTTTATGTTCACTATATCCACTTAAGCTTCGTTTTACAGTTTTGTAAGATCATGCTTATGGTGCAAGTTTCAATGCAGAGCATACTGTTTTACAATAGGAATGCGCTGAATGAGTAGTTATATGGACTGCTTGGGCCAAAACTGTTTTAAAACCTAGCGATAAAATTAGCATTTTTTATTATTTTCATGCTATAGTGTAAAGAGAAATATGCGAAAATACAGGGTGAAAACTTGCATGTCCAGCTTTTTAAAATCAAGTAGTTTTTAATTTTTTGCGAAAGGAGATATAGAATAAATTGTGTTAAATATTATTGTACAGAGTGTCACATAATTTTACTTCCAAAATGGACTTTACTCTTCCATCTTCAATCTAGCAGTAAAGCAGGGAGGAATGGGACCAGACAGGACAAAGTAAAACTGCCGCTACCAATGGTCTTTTAATTTTCAATAACAGATGATTAGACAAATCATTCGTAAGTAATGCTTCAGAGACTTGAAATGCTAAAATGATGCAAGTATGGGTAGTAAAAAGTAATGAAGCTCAACTCTTCCAATCTTAGGCTTTGTGGTTTCTATTTTTAGTGGTTAACAAAGACTTTTCCACAATCTTGGTTGATGAACTAAGCACTTAGAATTTTATTTTTGCCCCTAAAATGCACCATTTTGCACTTCAAATCTCATCCCCCCTCCAGCAAAACTTTGCAGCCTTCGGCTGCTTGCAAGTCCATTCTTTACATGATTTCAACGCCCCAATGCAAAATCCTGTGTACGCCCCTGAATGCGACTTAAGATTGGATTATAAATGACCTTATCAATAATAAGTTTGAATTCACCAAAAATTTGACATATGTTTCACTTGTGCGCGTAGCAAGGTTCCTTTTCCGCTATTTATCGTAATCTGCATCTAAATTACAAGATGCCAAGCGCGTCCTAACCCATATGACCACATGTTCAAGTCAATCAAGTGACAGGAGGTACAAAGTGATTTGATGAATTCATCTTTAAGGTACAACTGGTAAATATGACTTGTCAAGGGGCAATTTTTGAATTAGTATGGTGCAAGTGTTTGGGTTTTTTGACCTTCCAGGATTCTACTTATTCGAAAATTGCTGCAACAGCAAAAAAAAAAAAAACAAAAAAAAAAAAAACAACCCCCCCCAAAAAAAAATCATGATGGTGAGGAGAAAACAATTGAAGGATGCTCGAGTCAGAGTAAAATTAGCAAAGCAGTAACAGAGTAACAATTCGGAATTATCTTGTCAGCGAATGGTTGTCTTGAAGAACATTATATAACAGAAAATTCGTCAAACTAAGGACAGCATGTGAGAGTTTGACAGGGAAAGTGCTTCTATTGTTGAATGCCTCTACAGGAAGAGCCTGTCGTTTTACTTTAAATATTTCAGGGGCATGGAGCACACCAATTGTTGCAGAAGAGTTAAACGGTTACAGAACTAAAGGTTTGAATATGAACTGAACTTACCTGGAATGGAATTAACTTACAAATGATTCAGAGTTGGGTTACAAACATAACAAAAGGTTCGAGTATTAAGAATAAAGATAAGACAGGATTGGGACAACTTGCAGATACGCTTGACGGATTTCACAAAATATTCAGTTCTGTAGACAAGGTCCAAAAAAAAAAAAATGCAGAATCAAATATGGTAAAGCTGGCGTCAATTTACCATTTCACTCGCAAAACAAGTAGATACAAGAGGTGAAAATAAAGTATGACAGAAGGCCAGGTGTTTGTGAACATTTGGCGAAATTTGTAGTGGATGGTTCTAAATAGGCAAACAATCCTCCTATTATTGGTGATACTCTGGGTAGGAATAAAACGGAAACGACCAAAGCTTAGCAAAGACAAGGGTTTACAATACAGCAAAACAAGTGTAGATGAAAGGCAATAAAGATCAGACTGAAGAATGAGAGATAGGCATGTTTTTGATGACTTTGTGAAAATTGTAGTGGACTCTTCTAAAGACACTAATGATCCTTTTCTGGAAGTGATACTCTTGGCAAGCAAAACTCGGAAAATAACCAAAAAAAATTAAACAAAAACAAAAAGCAAAACAAAACAAAAAGAAAAAAAAAAGAAAAAAAAAGAAAAAAAAGCAAAGTCAAAAATTTATGATGCACCTACTGTCACTTCACATTATGATGTGAAATGTACTACATGTAAGACAGAAAGGTGTACAATGTCTAGGAATTTATATATGCTGCATAAATGCAAAAAAATGAAAGATAATTTGCTTCTCATCATGATGAAAAACATACTAAATCTAAAACCGAAGTGTTTACCATGCCCAGAGATGTACATATGCTGCATAAAAGCAAGGAATTTAAGGATACATTTCCTAAAAAGACATTAAAGTTCGTAAAAAATCCGAAAACATCATAGCCAATGGCCTTAACTTCACAGGGACCAGTGGAAAGGGAATTTTTGCCTACATAGCTGTATCACAGAGAAGAACAAAACTCTCAATCATATGCAGTGCCGAAGTTTTGTAGCAGGAATAAGGCCATTCGTGGGCAATGGTTAAGTCAGCTTGTGTAGCTCAATAAGAAAATTGAGTCCAGTTTTGACAATGAATCAAATGTAATTTGACAAACGTCTCGCATGCTTCAAAAGACCAAATACATCCAACTAATTGCTTAAAGGTGATATGGCTGTGACTCAAATCATGAAAGAATCATATCAGACCAACTGGTCATGGGGGTCCAGAACATACTTTGGCCAGCACACGTGGCAAGTATGAGCAAAGGGCTGTGAGTAAACAAGTAAATGCGTGTGCCACCTGCAAAAGACTACATCGTCGCTTTAGCAAAAGCAAGATGGCTGACAGACAATGAGATAGATTTATAGCAGCGCAGCCTTCAATTTTTTCAATTGGAATATATTTTTGATCCATTTCATGTGATGAGGCACCGGGTTCTTGTTTAAGAATAGAGTGGTTTGTTCACTTTCTTGTAGGGGCGCTCACATAATCATGTCATATTTGCTGGAAACACGCATTTTTTAATAGGATCACGAGAGTTATCAGTTATGGAGGGAAACCAAGGCTTATGCGTTATGATGGTGTACAAAATTTTAATGGGGCTCATAAAGAACTAGGAGGCACCATTACGTGAATGGACTTTGATCTCATCCAATCGTCACCTCTACAGAGAGAAATTGTTTGGCAATTTAAACTGTCACTGGCTTTATATATGTGTGCAGTATGGCAGACGCATATACAAATCATGGGAGAGATCAAGAACAGTTTATTTGGACAGCAGGCCCCCTACAAACGGAAGTCTGTTACGTCTTCTCTCAGGTAGAGCACCTTTTTGAATAGGAAACCTTTCATGAAAGTTTCAGATGATATGTCAATCATTTTGAGGCTTTGACGCAAACCAATTTACTGTTTTTGAGACAAGACTGTGAACTGTCTTTTGGGCAGACCAATTCTGAAGACTTGCATTACTAAAAAAAAAAATAAACGACCGTGACAGGTTCATACTTGTCAGGTTTATATTAGAAGGGGTGGTTCAGAAAATAGTCTTCAAAAGAAATAAAAAAAGAATAACAATAATACCACCAAATTCAGTGTAGGTGACCCGACACTGCTTGTGAATGATGAGCAGCACAGAGTTCAATGGCACAATGAGGGCACAACTCAAGAGCATCAAGAGAAAAGATAGCCAGATAAAATATGTGAGACCAATCACTTAACTGTTCATGTTATAAGCCAATTTAACGCTTCAAATTTATCTATGTCACGTTGATATACAATATTCACCTCATATGGCTGTGGTATTGTGATTATTCATGATTGAAAGAGCTACCTCTTAATGAAGTGATCATGTACTTGTAATATGTAAGGCCAACACCTTAACTGTGCAGGTTAAAAGCAATTGAACGCTTTAAATTTAGCGATGTCATGTTGATACATAATATTCACTTCACATGGTTGTGGTATGGTGATTATGAATAGGAGATACCACACCTTTTTTCGGGATATATTCTGAAAACCTGCATTATAAATCCCCACCGCGCAGCGGAAGAGATTTACAATACAGGGTTTATCAATAGCAAGTGGTAACTCCTATTTAAACCATGCCTCGTTTTTTTTTGGACACCCTTTTCACCGCCTTAATCCAAGAAACAGCGTACGACTAATTTTTGACCTGCAAGAGACATCCACAGAAATGTAACTTAAAAAACTGCAGAAGAAATCCCTGGCAGTGGAAAAAGCGGCATGGTTTAATCACGATTACAAGAGCTACCTCTTAATGAAGTGGTAATGTTCTTTTAATATTTAAGGCCAACCCTTTAACTGTGCAGGTAAGAAGCCAATTGAACGCTTTAAGTTTACATATGTCACGTTGATATACAATATTCACTTCAAACGGTGTGATTATTGATTGAAAGAGCACACCTCTCAATGAAGTGATCATGTACTTGTTTGTTTTGCCTATCAGGTAATACTTGATCTCTTGACATGTGTCAAGTTATCATTATTATATACCGGCAAGCTTGTCTATAACCCTCAGACACGAAATGTACAGCCAAGTTTTGTGATCAGACGTACATCAACTCAGCATCTGCACACAACAATTACCGTTTTGTTTTTTGTTTTTGTTTTATTGTTGTTGTGTGTGTGTTTTGTTTTTTTTTTTGTTTTTTTGTTTTTTGTTTTTTGTAAATTTCACTTTGATTTGGTTACCCAGGTATCGGTTCACGCGATGTACACTGATCCCCCATTAACTATTCTACACTTTCAGTCAATATGTATAATCCGTTTGACGTCGATTCATCGCAAAATGCAGGTCTTTCAAACGAAGGGCCCCATTGCTTGAAATAGTCTGGCATTCGATGCAGGGCAGGCCTCTGATTGGCGCATAGCTTCATGGCAATCACGGGAGATAATCAGAAGCCTCATTGCATCGAGTGCTAGACTAGTTCAGGCAGTGGTGCCTTGTGTTTCAAAGAACTGTATTTTACAATATTAATCGCTGTCAAACGGATTATATATTGATTGAAAGTGTACAAAAAGTTGATGAGGGCTCAGTGTACATCGCATGGATCAGTCGACAATAAGGTTTATGTAGGTTCGTTCAATTGATCAGCAAAAAACTGCAAGTAACCGGGTGCGCAACAGTCAATCTGACACCCAAAGTATCCCCAGTGGATTTCGTTATTGGTTCACAAGCAGTGTTTCCACCCAAGAGAGGCAGCAAGCAAAGAGCCAACACTTTCAGGACTGGATTTCATGTTACAGACTGATCAAATAATATGTTTGCTTCGCCGTAATACTTTTATTTTTGCCATGTCCAAAACTTTTCTTACTGGACACAATTTTCAAAAATAAGTCTTGTCGTCCATTTTGAGACAAACGGAACTTTTCGGGAGGGAGGGGGGTTAGATTTGAGAAGGTAGCTGACTTCTTCGCAGTTATTGTAGTAATACGCGTACCTTTGGAGCAGAACTGGCGGCAGTTGTGTTGGTATCAAAATGTTTACACACACACACACACACACACACACACACACACACACACACGCACATAACGCTCGCACATTTAACTTTCAGTCATTAAAACAGTTGTAAGTTCCATGGTCATTTTCGAATTCAGCATGGTGATGCGTGCTTATGATTTAACACAGATACACCTTCGCGTGGTGCTCAGCTCTTCCATGCCTTCCGATATCCTTGCTCCACTGATCGAAGACACTTTTTTTTAAAAAGACTTGATCAAACTGTGAAAACAACTGTTCGGAGAGTTTCAGCAAGTCTAGTCATAGAAATGAAACCCTTACTGCAAAATAATTGAATAGTTGAAATTGGCACGGAGAATACAAGAGGAAACGGGTGCATGTAGGAAGATTATTATTTAGGGTACAAAGGTAGCTTCTGAATAGTCCAGTTTATTATAATATTAAATATCTGATCCGGCTGTACAATTATTTCCATTGACATTTGAAAATATACACATTTCTCAATAAAGGGAGTAGTATAAATTTAAAATATAGTATCTTCACTATTAATACTGTGGGTGCACGGTTGGCCGAGCTGCAACACGCTCGCCTTTCACCTCTGCGGCCCGGGTTCGATTCACGGGCGGGGAAGCATGTGGAAAGAGTTCCTACCACTCTGACTGTGCACGGTGGTTTTCTCCGAGTCCTTCGGTTTCCGCCACCAAACATGTAGGTAGGAAGTATACGCCACGATCTGAGCCATGGAGTGATTAATATAGGCTTGGCCTGCTTCGCAATCCATGTAAAAGATATGGGTCTATACTTTTTAATACTCCCCGGTATACTTTTTTCAGAATGAATACCTGTGATATTGCAAATTCAAAAGGATTAAAGAGAGCAAGCATTAATTGTCCACATTCATTATCTTACTACCTCAATGCAATCCACAATGAGGCTACTCGTTTTCAGGTTTCTGACACTTGGTCCTAATATCTCAGTTGAGGTTTTACAATGCCAAAGCATTAGACTTTAGTCAGGATGCACTAAGAACTTCATGTACATCACGGGTTTTCAATGCATCATTGTGCGATATTTGCCCAAATAATAGATAATATTTGTTCCCTTTTCAGCCGTTTTCTATGCAGAAGCATCAAATCGATTTATTATGCGCATTATCAACATATGTTTGACGTCCCGATACGTCCCGAATGGGTAATTCTGGAACGGGGTGCAGCCTACTAGTTGTTTGTACACTGTACTCAGTAATATCATCATTTTGAAGGATGTCAAAATTATCTAGCAAACTTCATGCATGTATATCTTGCGATTTGAAGATGACTTGAAATTAATTGCAATGTAAACAAGTATAAATACATGTAGCAAAATGTATTGAGGGGCGAAGGAACAAGACGAAAATCTGACACTGCCCTGTACCCTTATAGAGAGTGGTCTGAAAGTGGCTTGAGGACCTCTCCTTACGACCACTTACCTAACAGTCAATTTGTGAATAGGACACACAACTGTAATCAGAAGAATAACAATAAAATGTCACGGGCAATAAATAGATCAGCGGAGTGCATTAAGAGCCGAGTGAGAAACATCTAGCCACCTGATTTCTCATAAAAGTAAACACCATAGGCTGTTCGTTCTCCTTGGGTTGTGTACTGCTGGGCAAGGCGTGGGGGTTGGAGCTGGGGGTATGAAAAAACTGTTTTATTACCTTTGTCTAATTTGATACTAAAATTTGATCATGTTTCGCAAGATTATTGCTTTACAGTGAATATTTCGTTATTCTGTAAAGCAAAATACAAAGACATGAAGCAAAATTATTTTTATTTAATATAAAATTTGATATAAACAGAAACTTAAACAACCCGAATCTGAAGCACAAGTACAGTTTGAATACACTATCAAGCCCGATATTCTAGAGCAAAGTCATATTCAGTACCATTCACTGCAAAAATGCATAGTTCTAAATCATAATAGCAAATTAACTTGTGAAGGAACAAATCATATTCATAAGATTTGAAATAAGGAAGAAAGTTTTAAGCTTTATTAGTCTTTATATAAAATCGGGTCATCAGCGAGAACCAGTGCAAGACTACTTTCGGTGACATTAATCCACAGACAAACAGTTCTGCTAAGTGGCGGCACCATGTTTGCATTTCCAATGCAAGCATCACGAGCTGATGTATTAAGGAATTAAGAGCATATGATGTCCCTATGAAGACAAACCTACATGTACTTATAATTGCAGCCCACATTTCGTAAATGTAATCAAACTACTTTTATAAAGATACATAAGTCAACACCTAACTGAAACGATTAGGCCTACCAAAATTGAATCATTGAATCACTTAAGTATAGTTAACCCCACACTTACCTGGAACGCTTGGTCCTTGAACAGACCCAGCTAGGCCATTTTATGGTTCTTATATACTTTATATTTAGATAAAACCCACAATCAACAAACTGTGTTTTTTAATATAAGTGACATTGTAAGCAGATTCTGTGATAAAAAAATATTTAATGTCAAATTTCAGTGGTTTGCTTTATATTGAATCAAATTAACTCTTTCAGTACTAATCACGTCTCAAGTCGATCTACTTTAGTTAAGCTAGTATGAATTCACATTATGATCTCAGATTTGTATTCCTCTTAAACAGACCTTTCATTTAAGTACCAGCATGCCTCTAGTTCGAGAGAAAATATCCCAAGTCAAACAGTTTTCTTGGCGCGCATTTGGCGCATTGCGCCCAATCTGCACCGAGAAAAGCTGTTGACTCAGTCTAAAATTTGGCAATGAAACAGTTAATCTACACAGGGAGATAAGATGCGGACCTGAATGATACAACTTTACATGGTATTTTATAATGTAAGGCATGATTTTGGTCTCTAAAAAGCTGTGCACGTTCCCATACAAATAATCTTAAAACGTTATGTCGCAAAGGCTGTTAATATCACTAGAAAGTTAGGCAATGAAGTCCATATTATGTTTGCTTTTTCCCACTCATATACATAAATTACTATTGATAATGAGCTTGAGGAAACAAATAGTCTTTAGAAACATATTGATTAGTATGTCAGACAAAACCCCAAGTGTCCATCACACCCAACCGATTGAAAATATCGTAATTCCTTATGCAAGGCGAAAAACAATGATATGCACATGTATGTATTTTCCCAAAAAATCGGCGATCTGAGTTATATTAGGAGCGAAAGGCATACTTTTAATGTGGCGTTAATGATTGATATATGTGCCACAGTTACTTGAAAAAAGTAGAAGAAAGGGCAAAGGTGGCCGCAGTTAATTGCTTTGGCTATCAGGGGATAATAAGTGGAATTGTTGCTGGAATCACATCAATCGGGCGGTTGTGTTAGCAACGTGGCCTTCAACATAAGAGTGTCACACGTACCTAATGAAAGACAGGCCAGGCAGCTGAGAAGAAGGATGGAGCGTTGGGAATTTGTCTTCATCCCTACAGACTTCGTCAAGACAACCGTGCAGCACGGGGTCGCTCTTTATCTATAGCTGTCTATCTTCCTAGCGCACCATTGGAATTTGTTACTCTTTGAGATCAGGGGTCCCTGAAATAAGAGCAGAATATTCAAATGTTAAAATTTGATAGGAACACATTCGTCAAACATGACAGTTGTAGTCGAGAGAAATATTGGGTAAAAATTTACGAAGGTGCTTCCAGATAGAAAGCATTGTTTATGAAGTGAAAGGTGTCTTCGGCGTTGGGATTTATATGTCCTGACCGCTTTCTGTTTCTCAATTTCACCAATCCTGTACAAATAGGAAAGGTCATAACTAGCTCTGAAGTGTGTATTCGCCCCAATACACAACCGAATACACAAAAATCTGGAGGGCTAGAGCTGTGTATTCCCATTGGTTTACATGTTAAAGTAACCTTAAATAAACTGGTCAATTTGGTAGCTATGATTATATGATTTTTGTGAGGTAATTAGTTACGAATCTAGATTTACTATGCAAAATTTGGTGTCTGTATGTTCGGTAGTTTTCCAGTTATTAAGTTGCAAATTACAATGTAAAGTAATAGGAATACACAACCCTAGCCCTCCAGTGACTGCAGTGCCCTCTTTTAGGCAGGGCTAGAACTTTGTGTTCTTGACCTTGCCTATTGCAGACAGTGATAGTTGTAGTGCGTTCCTCGGCGAAGCCTTTAAAGATACCATAGATCTATGTCTGGGTAGTGTAACTTACTGTCTTCAGTAGGCACGAGGCCGTCCTTTTAGTCAAAGCAGCCAAGACACTATCATGGTAAAACCTGGGTATTGGTGACAAGTTAGATGTTGATTTTTAATCGTTCTGAACATCGTCTTTGAATGATATGTAAGCCCTGTGTGTATTTGACAAGCCCGAAATACTATTTGAAGGTTGTTCTTAGAAGAGAAGCAATTGATTGCCAAGCACAAAACTCTTTGACCAGAATAGAAACCGGACCTCAATTCCGCTGTCAATGTACACAATGAACATGCTTTCATTTCTGGAGTTTCGGCACATCCCTTTCCGACTATTGCTATTCCATTGGCTGAAAAACACGCCCAGAAGCTTTATATGGGATTCGTCGAACAACCTGATCACCAGACTACAATGTTCCCTATCATACCACTGGAACGGGTTTCGACTTCGGTCCCGCAATATCTCTTCAAGAGCTATTGCAAGGTGTTCAATTATACATTCCATTCGAGGGCAACATGTATTGCACTCCTTCAGTAATCATAACACTTCCTCGGCAGTGGTACCTGTTCAACACCTACAACACTTGTAAGCGTAAGTTCCTCCTTGTGCAACAAAAGTGATTACATACCGCAAATAAGTCACAAACTTCATCGATTTAGCCATATCTATGGCTCACATTTTCCTTAACCGTTTGGTTAACCCATAGCGTAGGAACCCAAACGCCCACAATCAATACAGACAGCAATCTACGCCCTGGAGAGTATGGCGCCAAATCTCTTGATATGAGGTGACATTGTCCCTTGTGCTTAATGAAGGTAAACTTGAAATAGATCTTTCTTTTTCATTTCTTTAAGGTAAAGGTGTTCCAGGGAGAATCTGCTTACATTATATCGAATAATTGATTTAACACCAGTACAACACAGATTTCAGAATGGCATTTCGTCATTTGCTAAAGCTGAGGCAATTATGTTGTAGACCAAATGTGTAGGAATGAACTATGCAGCACATGTGGTCAGAAATTAGGTTTTAGGCCTGGAACACGGGTCTACTCTTATTCAGGTGACTATGCCTAGAGCGTTTACTGATAATGAGTACCGTTCTCTTTGACTTGAATGCTAAACGTTTTACTTGTCATATCGCATGAGGATTATGACTGATAAATGTCAACAGACAATTACCTTTGTCGTGTGCCATTGTGAATGTTCTCATGAGATATGACAGGATACCTTGAGTAAGCACATGACTTGGCTAACTTTACACGTCACAAAGTTGGTGGGGGAGATGACACGTGAGTCATATTTGCGTCTCATCATGGATTGTCCAACGCCTTGGAAAAAGTTCTGTCTTGTCAACGATTAAATGATAAGGATGAATTATTTTGTAATATTCATATCTGTGCTGTACCTTGACAATAAAATGTTGTAAATATTGATATCCCAAAGCATGCACATTTATTTATTACAGTTGCTTCTCGAGGATAAAATCAGATACCACGCCACCAAAGACTGGAACCTAAAGTTTGTTCATACGCTTTTCGGGCACGACACCTGGCCGTAAAATCCTCGGACATTTCTATACAAAAACAATCTTTAGTGTCAATTCGCAATCATGATTTAATTTTATGCTAAATATGGTGTGTTAAAACTGGTATGTTAAAGATTTCAGCATAGATACTGTACTAAAATATTGTGATAATGAATCTAGGTACAAGATATTGGTGTGTCATTGAGGTCATAATCTGCATTTGTAATCAGAATTATTCAAGTGAAGTCTCCTTATCAGAAAAAGGCTCAACTGAGAGGCTGCATTTGCTACAATCTCCCAATTATTGACAAACGCTCTATACCGATACCAAAAGTCACCAATAAATGATTATCAATTAAACATAGGGATCTTTGAACTTGAAAAGGATAGGACAGTTCTATATGAGTCCCAATTGCGAAGAAGGGACAAGGAGCGAGACACGACACAAAATGTAGAAACAGACACGTGGCAAAGTACAACATACTGGGGCGTTATAAAACACACACACACACACACACACACACACACACACACATATATATATATATATATATATATATATTTGTTTAAATAAATTCATCACTCCACGTTGCCACGTCCGTACCCGTATGATAATGTATTCTTATGAAAATGGGCGCGCTTGTAAATAACTGACAATGACTTCTGTGTATAGTATATATAAAGTGCCAGACATTTCCATACCTTGACAGCAAGCACACATTGTAGAGAGTCATCTTTGATGCCAATGTATGTATGTGTTTGCTTTGCTGACTGTACTTTACGCGTATGAAGGGCTGAGAAGTATCTGTTTCTTCACTTGAAGAAAAGAAAGATGGTTCACAAATTCACAAGGATTGCCAATATGCTTAAAGTTTGAATTCAGGCAGTCATGGAGCGATCCTAACATCAATAGGTCATAAGTTTCATAATTTTGGTGCATATGGAAAGACATATTAGTCAAAGAGATGTATACTAGCTCTAAAATGAGGACAGCCGAAACGTTGAGTCTACGAATATCATACCTCACACGAGTGCTTCTGTTGGATTTTTTTTTTCAATAATTAGAGGTTAGCTAATGTACTGTTTTATACATCAAATCACTTGTTTTGATTATTGGGAAATAAAGACCAGGTACTACAGCCAGTGATAGGCAAGCTTGCCCACAAAAATAACAAAAATAAAAGAGAGGAAAAAAAAAGAAAAAAATATTATATTCAATGTTTTAATGGATGACATGTCAAAATATCTTGCACGTATTTGCGTTCCTAACATACTTCAAGAAGTATGCAATCTATGTGTTATTGCGATTATTGTAAGGGAATTTAAATATTCAAGTATTAAAGGCTCTATTAAGCACGAAATGCATAGGCCATGTTTGGTTTTTAGTTGCAAAATAAACTTTCTATGAACCATTGTTGAGCATCCGTGTAAATCTTCCTGTTCGAACAGGATACTCAAGTATCCACTGAAACACGTTTTGTGCTTAATCAATGTAGAGAAACATGTTTAAGTCTTGCATATACATGTGTGCGCCTTTGATAAAAACAACGGAGTATGTCCACAGAATGGGCTATCAAATTTTACCAGCACAATCCGACATTAATCGTTTGAGGAACAACATACAAAAATTTACCGTTGTATGAAACTATCTGCTTCGGTATTTATTGAAAAAAAAAACGCAGCATAAAAATCGCAGAGGGGGTACAGTGTGCCTTCTCTATGGTATATTAACGAATGAAACTTAACAATTAATTAAAAGTGACAAAACATTGATTGGGCAGTTCACCAAAAGATGCCATATCCATTAATGCTTTGGTTAATTGTTCATGCATTTTCTAAGTCTTGATATAATGATACTACACCTAAATGGTTAGTATTCATTGAAAAATACCAATTACGTGAAATCAAGTGAGTCGTTTCATTGTCACGGTATTCTGGTATTTGGTACCACGTGGTTAATCCAGATTTCTGTCTGTGTCCGTTATGATTTACATGAAAAAACCAAGACCTACGTACAGCGATAAAACGCTTGTCACCATTCATATTCTGCGCACGTTTATGACTTATTTCTAACAGCCATATCATGTGATTGTTCATCCACACGACATAGTTCAGACAAACATAAATGTTTGGACACGAGCTTCTAGCATTGTGCAACAAAATGATTTGTCACTTCACCTAATAAAGATCTTGTGTAGGAATCGAAACAGATATAAAAAACCATTAGTTTAAAACAACATTGTTCAGATTTAATGTATCAATTGAAAATTTAAAGGTTGAATATCTTCAAAACTGCTATAGATAGAGGTACCATTCCAACTTCAACCCATAGCTTTGTGCTGTAGGAACATCCAATGAACCACAAACAAAAGTTGTCAAATTAAAATCTCTGCTACATGTAATTAGGACGATATGAAACTTTAAAGTTGTTTATCTTCAAGTCTTTCTTAAATACAGGAGCCTCCTCCCAGTTCAATATCTGGGTTTGTCGTATAGGCACCTCCTATGGCATGCAAGCAAAAGACAGGGAATTTCAATTGCAATTTATGGGAAATTATCTGAACTTCCCTGCAATACACAGCGCCACCCCCTTCCCTTTCTGCCACGCCATGGACAAGCTGGTTACTGTCATCAACTGCCATGCTGTTATGCAACCATTTTGTATGCAAAATACATTAGTTCAGGCTATCAGAACCTGTTGCCAGGCAACGTACTTCATAGTATGGTTAACTGTTTGCTTGAAAGGCCTCTTATAAGATCACCCCAAACACAGTCCAAAAGTGGTCTTTCATAGGATGGGTGGCCTCTGTATAGGAGGACAATATAATAGGAATGCCACACTTTGTGCTTAGAAATGATGGCCTTATAAGAGAGGTGCCCTGTAGTGAGAGGGAGGCGCCTTTAAAGCTGGAGACCACTGTTGTTATATGTGCATATGCACGCCCTGCGTCAATGCAGTTCTAAGCATTGTTCTGCACTGCCTGGAGCAATGTGAGCCTGTCCTTATCCCAAGAGGCCACTGGACCTCTGGCTAGAAGTCTGCAGATGTTATCCCCTATCCCAAATGCCACCATCAAAGTGTAACAGGCTTCCAATTAGCAGTGACCGCTTTACCAACTTTGTTCATTTATACGCATAGAAATGAAGTGTGAAGCATTACGAATGTTTGGATGGGTTCGTGTTTTCTCAGTGATGTGCTCATGCATGCTGTGGAAGACTGATATTTTTTCTCTTTAACGAGTGACAAGAGACCTGTTCTTCACAGGTACTGTAGTGACGACATCTGATCAGTTCCTGCGCATATTGTGTTTTTTCCATATAATAAAGGAACAGAGATACATCTATTTATTACCGCTTGGAATATAATACTATATATAATTTTTGGCACTTTTACATTTTGTTGTTGTTGTTGTTGTTGTTGTTGTTGTTGTTGTTGTTGTTGTTGTTGTTGTTGTTGAAGAACTACTGTCTCTTAACTCCTGAACTGCATTGGCCAGAATGGTGGCTTGTTATAAACGCTTAGCAAACCCGCAGGTCAACCATAACATCCCACAACCTCTCACCATTGATCCTATGGTTTCTTTGATGCCAGTCAGCAACATATAGCACATTTAAATCGTGTGCATCGTCACATCTTTTACTGATTAGAACTTCATGCTCATGCTGTAAATAGTCTCTTTTATGACAAATACTAACAACAGAGACTACAAGCCTGTTAATACCACATGATCACCACACATACGCCAAATTGTTTGATCATATCTCTGAATATGTATTATGTATATCGTCAAATTTAACAATTAGGCCTATAGGTCAAAATGCTCGTTCCTTCGAGCCAATTACTAAACATCCACAATACAATTAATTAATCAGCATGCATCCATTCACTTGTATAAGTAATTTAGGGATATCAGTAAATGAGACCATTTCGCAATGCCGTCAAATAATTTGGCGATATCGTTAAATGATCTAGTGATATCGCAAAGTAAGAGTAAATGTCAAAACGGTTTGCAATAGAGTTGATGCATTCCAGTCAATTACACTAATTAGCAGCATTTGGAGGTTTCAATCCCCCATAAATTGTAAGCATACAGAAAAGATTGTAGCCACTTCAGGTGTATTTGTTGCTGTGTCTCAGCTGATCAACAAGTGATTAAGAATGGTGGAGTTTAAAAGCTTGTTGCATCAAAGCAGACCCACGCTTCGTGTAAAGTCTGTTCCGCTTGGGTAGGAGAGATAACACGGAAATTGGCCTGCTTTGGACGCATAAGGCTGGTTGTTTAATTAACAGAAATACAGGAAATACATGCACTACAAAAGGGGATGGAGCTGCATTACACTGGCAAAGGATATCATTTTGCCTCATAGGAGACAGAAAATACGATGGTTACAAAATGATGGCCAGTACAAAGTACTGAAAATTAGAGGGCTTTCAGTGTGCTGAAAACTAAGATGATCCAGTGGGTCAGTAGGAGAATATCCCAACACGCCCTTCTACAAGGACCTCACGGCACTCTTAAGAACTGTTTACTTTCCATATCCAGCTTTATAAGTGGGTGTTTATCATATAGGGTATGAATTACAGTGCCATGATCATCCTGGATATTTGATCAATTGCATTTCATACTACTGTCGCCATCAAATTGTGCACACAATAAAACACCAGAGGCAGATACAAGCAATTCATTCGCATTTGAACGTTGAACTGTTTCATATTTGACATAAGATTGGGGGTAGATATATGATTCTATCTCCTTTGATTACAGTGTACAGTGACTAACAATCTGGAATAAACACCAAAAGCATATGAGTGGGGAATTAAAAGGGACATTACTGCTATCATCACATGTGAACTTATCATACGCAGATTTGCTTTCAAGCAAATCTTTGTTTTTACTCTGTGTTTGTTCACAGGGTTCTCCTGATACACAACTTTCAATTTTTCTTGGATGTATTGATCTGCGAAGTCTTTGCTCTTGGAAATATTTGTTTAGGGACGGGGTACAGACCCATCCACTATTTTACACATGATTTTTAACTGGGGTTGTTGCCTGCCATCTCCAAAACAGATATATTACGCAGAGCGAGTTTATCTGTCAGTCACCCTGGTTCTCTTGAGTGATCGTTACTTGGTATGCGTGGCTTCTCTGTTCGCATGGGTTCCATATTACGGACTTATATTCGAGAGAGGTTCTGATGAGGGCAATATATGCATCTCGTTTGAATTCAGTTCAACGTTTTTGGCGGTTTTAACTCACGAATCACAGAGTGTCGTTTGGTTTCCCAATTTTTGGACGTATAGGGTCCCATTTTACATGTAGGTCTCTATACTTAGTGAATCCCACATTGGATTTGATTGAATGTTTTCTAGGATAACTCAATATGATGATTTACGAATGGGAAATTTATGGGATTTCTGTGGGTTAAATCGCACGAGTCATGCCCATTTTTTCCGATTCGATTAAGTCATTCTGGAGCTGTGCAAGGTCCTCAAATGTTAGTAATGTCCATGAAGTAGGCAATCATCGGCAAAAAAAGAACCGAACCTATGACCAAACTGTTTGGAAAGTCGTTTATGTGGCACAAAAAACAAAGGTTTCTGTGCTGCACCCTGGAGGATACTCAATTTGACAGATACTTTGTCTCTTTTTAGACCATCAAGGACCACTGACGGAGTGCGATGAGAAAAAATGTAAAAGCAAATCAGAGTGGATGGACCCTCTGATACCATAATACTGCAGGGGTTTGCCATGATGCAGTGTCATATCAAACGCTTTTTAAGCATTAAAGGACGGTAACATGTCATGAATTGTTACCGCCAATCGCGTTCTATACAGTATTAACCAGTTTAGATGAGTGAAAAAAAAGTTGTCCAAGTTTGATAAAGATGCCAAGACAAATTCTGTGTTCGAAGTATATTTAACAAGAGACAGATGCTGGGGTATATGATGGAATATTTCAAATGATGTTCACCTTACTTCTTGAACACACATGAGACTTTGACTGTCTTTCGGTATAGAGAAAGATTGCCAGTGTTTAAAGGTTTCTGGAGTAAGGCACTGACCCTTGAGTAATATTTCCGGTGCAAGATGTAATACTACATTGGATACATCATTTGGTCCGCAGGCTTCCGATTGTTCATCCGCTTGAAGTAATTTGGCACCACTAGCCACAGTGACAGCTGTACTCTCCTGTTTGTGAAGCACATAAATATAATGTATAAAAATATTGTGTGGGTCTCCATATTTTGGGGAGCCCAGATTATTAGTCACTTCTATTCACGAAAAGGTCGTCCAGATGAAATAAATATATTTAAAATAAACATTGATCTCAATGGGGGATGGTTTGTCATTTTGCAGCTTCGTCTGATATATTGCTGTCTGTTTTGAATGTGAAAATATACTTGAACTGGTTTAACAGGACTTTAAAAAAATGCTTGTTGTCATTTATGAAGGAGCCATTATGTTTAAATCTTCACACACCTGTGCTGTCTTTTTATTTTGATAAAATAACTGCCAGATGGCTAAGTGTTCAAGAAGCCGGTCGATATTACATTATTTACGTGTTCTCGTTCTGCTGTCCTCTGCTTAGTTTTACAGCCTTTCCTTCGATGGTGATATTCCTCCCATTCATGGCCTGTGTTTACAGCCTACTTTTAAAATTTAGCATTTTCCTAAGCTGTGCATTCATCCAGGGGAAAGGCTAATGCATTTGGGGCATTTTGGATGGAATAAATCTATAAATAGCACCCATGATGGACGCTTTTACCTGGTTTCACGAATACTCCACATCTGTGTCACTTTTGCAATATTGAATAAGCCACTCTTATATTTCATCCACGTAGGTTTTCAAGTCCTTCCAAGTAGCATGTAAAAATTACACCTTTGGTTTAAACATATTTTTAGTTAATACAATTGGCCAACAGGCTCACAAACCTATATTAAGGCCTCTTGTACTAGTATGACTATACAACATTGAAACAACGAATACTATTATACAGATAGATAGAAGTATATCCGACTTCAAATTGAGAAAAAGAAGATAAAGGATTTGAACTGAATTAAATAGGTTTGTGAGCTTACACAAGTCATGTTAACTGTTCTTAACAAATGTGAAAAGTGTGATCATTGGCCAAAAAATATGTGGAATAACCGTAGCATGGTCGGAGATTCATGGTACGGAACTGAGGATTTAAGATAGGGGCTACCTTGACCGTGACCTATGCAGTTCGGTTTGATATCAATACATGTATGTGGAACAACTGTTGCATGGTCTGAGAGTTTTGGCACGGAACTGAGGATTTATGGTAGGGGCTACCTTATAGTTAAGGTACGATGTGTACCCATTTCGATGCTGGTATGAAATTAAAAATGTACCGCAGTATTTTTTTTCGAGAAAATATTTTTCATAAACTTTATTAAGTACAGATTTAAAATACAATACCCAGGAGCGTGATATTTGTGCCCATATTGATGTTGATATGAAATTACAAATGTATCGCAGGTTTTTTGACGAAATACTTATTGAAAACTTGATTAAGTACAGACTAAAAAATGAAAATATTCAGAAGCGCTTCCCCACTTATAAATGTCAGTGGTTAAAAGTTATTGAATTTTAAGGTTGATGTTTGAATGTTGTACACTTTCTTCATCTGCTGAGCTCACTGAAATCATAGAAGGACACATAAAAACAAATAAAGGAAGCCGTTGCCAGATGAGATAATTGAAGTTAATATCCTTTGAGTTCAAAATGATGGGCTTTTCTTTATCCTTTTTGAGCCTTATTTTGAAAAGCCTGTACAGGTCTAAAAATGGGTCCAGAGATAATCATACAGAAAAGAACAGTTGCTAGTCTAAAGCATTATTCATCGCCACGCAAGATGTGAATTTTTTTATGAAACTTGTTTGATTCTGTGTTTGTTTGTTTGTTTGTTTTAATTTTGGAACTCATTGTCATTAGATAAGTCCCACTCTTTATTCTTCTGTATAATATTGCCGTGCTAAGGGTATATAACTCACAAAACATATTGATTCAGTGTCCGTGACCTAAGTAACCAGAACAATAGCAGGAATTAATTCTAGCTGGATAAGTCTGCCATTGTGCTCCTGGGGTGACTGAATAGATAATGACTTGCTGGCATACGATAACTGAGTACTTTATGTAAGTAAGAGGATCCTAGGAGTGGTTAGCGTTGCCTGATATCTGGGCAATCATTACATGATTCATCAGTATAAAACCTTGCTTGAATGTACATCCATCAAGCCCAAAGAGTGCAGATAAGCAGCTGCTTTGTAAAGGGCAGTAAGGTTCACTGCGTTGCTGTTATGCAAGTTGCACTCTGTTCACCTAAGTAATCATATATGATGCCTGCAAAAGATGTAATGTCTGGTTGCCAAAGTCCATTGAGTTATAAATAAACACTAAACAAACTCTTCCGGTGGTTCATCACCAAATCCAAACAGACATATGCCACATGACAATGGATACTGACAAAGTGTAATTTTACTCAGTTTTCCCATGTGCAACTTCACTTTTAATATTCGTCTTTTACGGAGCAGAAATGCAATGTACCAGGCTTCCTGAAAATGCTAAAACCTGACTTTGTGTTTTACCAGTGTTTGCATGCGAACCGACTTCGCAGCCCCCACCTTAACAAGTGACAAAATGGCGGTGACTTCAAGGTCAGGAGGGTTTTTTTCACGAGTCCGTTGATAACTTTCCTGAAATGTTTGTTGTTATCTTTTCTTTGCCTGACGCATTTACGCAACCCAATTAAAGTCACCAGTAAGAATGAGATGTTTATACCATAGCCCATTAAGGTCACTCCGGACAATACAGGACCCACTGAAAAGATGATCTTGTGTGTGTGTCTCAGCTTACGCTTAACCACACATTCGCGCAGTCATTGACATACTCTTGTTACTATATAATATTTCAAAAAAAAAAAAAAAAAGAAAACCTTCGTTTGACCAGGAAATGATATTAAACACCAAAGTGCAAGTAAAATAGATTTCTATGATAATTTTCACCCAGATATTTATATATATACTTAAAATGGCAGTTCTCTTTGAAAGCAATGAAGTCTGAAAATTATCTTGAAAAAAAAATATTTGGCACATAACCACCAAATATTAACTGATCTAGAAAATTCTCGGGAGAAAAGGTATTTTTATGAAAGTTCCGAATTGCCTGATTAAATAATATCTGCCATCGAATGCAGCTAAAAGAGTTGGGAATTTTGGAAAAAAGTTCACGTGATTTTGTTTAATCTTAGTGAAAGTATATAAATCAGAGCCTTCTTTTCGATTTCTCAAACCCTGATGGCCGCCAACTATTGGTTTATGTCCTAAAATTTCAAATGGACGTAATATTTCAAAACACAAGATTTAAGGATGACTTTTTGAACAATTATCTCCTAAACGAGCGTAATCTTTGTGTTTCATCTATTTTATATACAGATGTATGCTTGCAGTGTAAAAATTGAATAAACTATTGCAAAATTCTCATTGTACATTTCATTTTTCCTTTTTTGGGCCAGTTTCGATTTTTTCAATCTTCTGCGCAAAATTTTACAGAACTTGCTCGCCTCGCTTTTTGCGAGTCCTTCTTACAAATGTGTCAAAAAGACGAAAAAGGTCAAAAAAGACATATTCAGACTACTAAAGTGACCGTCAAGGTCACTTCAAGGTCACTGAACATTTGCAAATATTTTCAACCGGAATGCTACATCAACATGCCAAGTTGCATGAAATATAGATTTCTCTACCATAGGTATCCAGCAGATCACCCAAATACGGCTATTCTAATGCCCACTTTTGGCTTCACTGGCCTCAGCGATACCAGTGAAATCATGCTCTACTAACTAGTTTTCCTTCCAAGATGATGCCAGTCAGGAGCCCATATAAATTTGTTGACGTCAACTTCTGTTATGGTAAAACTTCCGTTTTAGTTTGCTTACTAGATATTTGAAGCCTGTAAAGTACACAAGCTGACTTGCTAATTTTCTACTAGGGAAGAAAATGATGAGACTCATACAATGCTTTGAATACATTATAACAGACACAGACCAGATATGATTTGATTATTTAGAAAAATAAATTATTTTACCCACATGACAAATTCAGTGCACTGTGTTTAATATCCACAGAGAAATGCATTGCCGACAGTTCCAACAGAACATTACACTATTGTGTTAGTTTGTATTATATCATAAAGGCTGAGTACAGGTGACCTCAGCCAAATAACACGCAGGAGGGTCTAGTTTGCCTTGTTGTCGAATATTCCCTTTCCATTGTGAGAAACCACACTAATTCCAAAAGGCAAATGACCAGTTTTAACTATAGGGTCTCCTTCATTTCACTATGTGGCCCATGCATGCATGGATGTAGATGCTGCATGCCCTTAGCCGGGGAGCGGGGGGGCATAGTTATACATGTATGTAGGCTACGCAAGCTACCAGAACCGGCGCCATTTTGAAATGCCATGCCCATGCACATGCTAGCAAGGAACTTCCGCGCAAGCATACCCTGGAGAATGTTCCTTTGCAAAACATGCCTACAAAATCCCGTTCTTATATCTCCAGTTTGGACCTCGTCAAGAAGTGCCACTGTGCGTAAATCAGTTATTTTAAAACATGAAATTTAACATGCAAATTAAAGGAAAAGACAGGGCTGTTTTCCCAAAGCTCAGTCTCGGATGTGACTTCCCAGTGAATTTGAAAATGTGGCAGCATATCTCTGAAGTATCAATGATGCAAGCAATACCTTTAGGATTGCTTTTTTAATTATTGGGGCAGCATCTAGTAGCATTATACGCGCTGTATTCAATTAACATGCGTTCAACTTTGTCCATTTTTAGGTTGGACACGGTGAACTACATTCTGAACTTCGGTGTCATTGGCGCGATGTGTGTCCTCCGTCTTTCGTTTATGGCCGTGTGGCTTGCTGCAAATCTCTCCTGAGGATGTTACAGCCCTTTATGACATGTGGAGTAAAGGCCTTTTTTATTATGGAACACCGAATAATGGATACATTTTATTGTTATGGAATTGAACAAAAAATATGAAATACCTAATAAAATATTATATAAATATATATTACGTACGGTATATTTCTTATCAGGTATTCAGGTATTGCCCTTCAATTTAAAGAAACTGGATAGGCATGAATGTACCTAGTTTCAAATTGTTTTATCAAGTGAGCGGAAAACATATTGAATGCCCAATAATGATCAAAACTTTAAAGAGCATTGAATATCACGACCCCCTTTCAGGGCCCACTTTTTTTGACAAAAGATAAGAAACATGGCTATATTAAGGTAATAGATCTGAAGCCAGCACCTTTGGATAACATCTAATCACTTTTTAATATGTTTAGATACTTTGATACTTAAACTACAAGCTCCCAAAGACTCAGATGTGTGAATATAAAATTTATATAAGAAAATTGAGCTCAAAACTTTTGTTTACCCTGAAAGGTTTCAGCAGTGCTAAGCACATGAGGTTTGTTTGCATGGGCGTGATAATGAGCCATGTCATAATTTGCACATTCATTAGTCAATGAGCCCTGGAAAACACTGGTACGGTTTCACGCGGAGGGAACTGGAAACCATGAGCCATGGAGATAAGAATGGGCCAATTCAGACTAATCACTACCATTGTTCTGACTACTTTGAAATTCTCTATTGATGTAAAAACAAATTAGCACAATCCACTTACTGGGCCTCCAATATGGAAAGTAGCACGTGAACCCACACCCTAACAAGCCAAGTGTTATATTCCAAAGTTAAAAAAAAGTCGAGTTTTAAGCCACAAAATATGCTTTCTTGAATGACAACAGCACAGAAGTAAACGTATAAGCTAATTTTACACAATAATAAAAACACAGGACAGAAGAAATGAGTATGTGTCATATTACAGCCATAAAAGCATAAGAATTGGCAACATTTTTAACTCGATTTTTTTCAGAACTGTATTTTGCTGAACCTTTGCAATTGTATCTCGCCTCACAAACATACGAATCGCCCTATCAAATTAAATTCAACGGATATAAAAAAAAAAGTATCCTATCAAGGAGCGGTTCCCATGGATTTTTTTCTGACAACCCCTTCTGTGACTTTTGGAGCAATTTATAGATAGAAAATGAACAACCTGTCAGAACTAACTTAACATTTTCATAACTTATGCTATTTCAGGACTCACAATTGAATTCGATCCTGGACATGGATACATATTTTCAATTTCTTCTGATTTCAACTTGAAAAAAAAAAAATGTGCGACTTCTGCGTGAAAAATTTGAAAATCCTACCAAGCCAGAAAGAATGCTATAAAATCTCAAAAAATTCCAATCTGGCAACAACAAAAAAAATGGATACAAATCTATGGATATGAAACAGTCAGAAAATGTGTAGGTTCAATATACTGTGAAAATATTAAATGGGTAATATCGATCCAACGTTGCCAGTCTCATTACGCACTAGCTTCAGATCTCAGACCTTAATGACTTACCTTTATTACTTCATAAAACAGAAAAAAAATCATATTTATATTCAAAAGAATTTATTTCACCTGATTCATAGGGAGCACTCATTGACAGGAGACACCATAGGAAGTTAAGATATCTTAAATACAATTCAAGATATCCCTAATCCATACAGAAGTGATGCACAACCGTGTAAAGCTGAATCTAATTATATAAATATATATATATGCATGTTCTTCTATACCTAAAAATAAACAGCCTTTCCAAGTTAACTTGGTCCACTGGGATAAAAAGTGATTTAAACACGGGCTTACTTGTTAGCTAATTATAAATTTAATGATCAGCCCCGCACGGCTAACATTTATAAACAGAGACTACACAATGTCATGACATAAATTCCCGAATGCATGCCAGCAGCAATACTCCACACTCCATTCCTAGAAATTATTATGGCAAACCAGCAGGTCGATTGGGGTTTCAGGAGGAACCCGCGTCACAGATTCACCAGATGAACAGTACTCGCCCTGTGACGAAGAACGGCAAGGGTATTTCCATGAGCTATTGGCAGGGGAAAGTGGCGTCGAGCCCCCGAAGGGGACACTTGCCAAGATTCGCCATTTGACTTCTACGGGCCGGACCATCGCACTTTTTCACAAACCTGACCCACTGAGACAGGACGTGGGCATCCTACCATAAGAATGTATGTAGACTAAATGCTGGGTTGAAAGTTAACTGTTACGTGCATAAGTGCACAAGTTCTAAGAAGAATTAAGACACCTGGACTCAGCTTTTACCAGTTGCCATCCGACAAAATACAGAGGAAAACTTGAATCAAACCGTTCAGTTCAAGTTCAGTTTAAGCTTTATTTCGAGTCGGTGTATTATACATATAGCATTAGCTCTAATGAGCTATTTTCCGACATTGTATAAAAAGTATAATCAATAGACAAGATCTATACTGAAAAACCGGGAGTTGTTCCAGTGTAGATAAGACAGTAACTCTTGTGGCTAAGAAAGACAGGTCCTAAGATTGAGCAACTGTATAGAGCAAAACATCCGGCCTCCCCGGCAGGCGTGACCAGCCCAAGGGCCAAATATGTTAGTGAGCCCTTACAGCTGGTCTCCCGCCCTGTAGGAGGCCGCCGTGCAGGACAACCACGCCTCTACTCAGAAACAGATAAGTCATAAGGTCGAAGAACGGTAACGTAATAGAGAGAAACACAACGGCCTCCCCAGTAGGGGTGACCAGCCCAGGGGCCAAGTATCTTGGCGACCCCTCAGCTGGTCTCCCACCCTGTAGGAGGTCGTGGTACCCGACAACCACATCGCCATTCGCAAACAGACAAATCGCAAGATCGAACAGCGGTACAGAGAAAAAAACACCGCGGCCTCCGCGGGAAACGAAAACTGAACCCCCGACAGCGCAGCCATCTTAATTATAGCTCTTCCTTAGAGTTGGCTTCTACTATTGCAGAAGAAAGTTTTGCATCGTGGACGCTGTTGTCATTTCCATAACGAGGTCATCTGCCATACTGCGACCAAACCGCATTATATTAAGTGCACATATATCCCAACTTACAATGTTTAAGCATAAACTTTCTGCAGTACTCCTTCAGAAACTCTATAAATCTGTGATTCATCCTATCCCTGATTAAATTAAGCCGATTTAGGTCGGAGGTCATCCAATGACGGAAGTGACTTTTATCCATTTAAACAAACTAGTTCAGTGACCCTGGAAACCAAAATCAAATTCTCTTTTTATCGTTTTCCTGTGTAAGTTTCATGAAATATAAAACTAATACCTATTGACAGTAACAGGCACGAGCTAAACTCATCGTGAGCCAAGTATAGGAGCACTCACATTTGCATCCTACAAGAGGCTACTTGCGAAACTTATATGAGAACCACTGTATACACGAGTAGACTGCTCAGAATAGCTTTCCTTCACAATGTTGTGAATAAGTTCAAACCACTCTCAGTTCCTGAAAAAAAATAGTGTGGCACAACTTATTCTCCTGAATTTCCAAAATCGAAGAGAAATATAAGTTCCGAATAAATCGTTATCAAAATTCATTTTTGCTCTATACATTCAGACTATAGAATGCTCTTTGATTCATGTTTATGATTTCAGTGGCTCAAATGAATTCAAACTTTTAAAAAAATCTCATACATGCAAGACAAGACAACATACGGTCTTATTTTATGCATGGAAGCCGACATCTAAATATTTGGTATACTCAACTTGTCGATCAATTTTAGATACCCCTTTTAGCTTGAGATAAATATTGTTCCCTCAACCGAATGAGGTGTGGTTATTGCCATGAGGACACGAAGGATCATCGGCTCTTTCGTTTGTTATATAATTTTTCTACGGTACAATCTCTGGACACCGTTTCGCACATAATAGTTTGCAGTGTAAACCATTAACTGTTGTCCCAAATTACATCGGAAAGACATCTTAGAACTTCATTTTGTGGATTTGCTTGTGATCGTAACTCAGATATACTTATCTGATGCAGTACAGTCATTAAGTCTAAGACGGGGAGATTTACATATTGATAGCAAGTTGTTAATATATCTATTTTATACTTCCTTCTTCATTGACCTTGATTTATTTAGCTTCCCAAGTTTTTGTATTGGCCTATACGTAATAATAATAATAATAATAATAATAATAATAATAATAATAATAATAATAATAATAATAATAATAATAATAATAATAATAATAATAATAATAATAATAATAATAATAATAGTGTGTGTGTGTGTGTCACCGTCTCCGAAGGACCTAAATATTAGCACCACAGTGACTGTATACGTACGCTTCCAGACGATTCAGTTTATATAGATAACAGTTACAATATAGCTGTACCTCGCTCTGCTGCACGACTGCCTTATGAAAGTTTATCGGTATTCACTGACGCATTTACATGTACCTATTGGGGAGTTAGTGACCAAGCTGGAAGTGGCGTTTGAAAAAAAAACAAACAAAAAAACCTGGTTGCAGTGCCAGCTACCGGGAGAACAAAAAAAAACTTCTGGGCACGTTCTCCCCAGTTTATGACTTCTTACTGTTAACCAGGACGGACGATAGCATCTTATTAGTTTACGTTTAAATTTTATTTGCAAGGCGAATCTTCAATTCTGCATGCGCCAAATGCGTTTTGTATTGTCTAATAAACCTTTCACTCTGATCTGTTTCACGGCAATGACCACACGCCGATAAGCCATTACACATGCTAAATAAATACATTACTACGAAGTTGTCAATTTAAAACTAATTAAACGCGCATATTGCCTCCAAAGCAGACTCCTCAGGGCGTGAGACGCCCAGAGCGTCCCAACAGGACACTGAAAAAAAAAGCTCTTGACGTCTGACAAGGAGGCAAATGCATACAATCAAGTAGGTAAAGTTTTGAATGTTTTAATACCTCCGTGCTTAATCCTGTTTAATTGACATCATTTTCAGGAGGCTGTGACCACAATATTGCTTGAAAACATTTTTTCAATCTCAAATCTGTCTAATAGTGCGATTTATGCGTTTATGAGAATTTTTACAACGTGGAGAGGGTCGTGTTAGTTTGTCTCCATTGAGGTATTTTTGGGTTTACATATTTACCTGTTCAGAAAGATGACACACCGGTACTGGAATAATTTTTATTAAGATAAATGGATATCTTTTCATAATTTTATCAGTTTGCTGGGTCTGGATTCAGGAGAGAAGTATCTAAACAGCAACAAAAACAAACAATCGCAAAGAAAAACAAAACAAAACAAAAAAGGAACAACAAAGGAAAAAAAGAAAGAAAGAAAGAAAGAAAGAAGAAAGAAAGAAAGAAAGAAAGAAAGAAAGAAAGAAAGAAAGAAAGAAAGAAAGAAAGAAAGAAAGAAAGAAAGAAAGAAAGAAAGAAAGAAAGAAAGAAAGAAAGAAAGAAAAAGAAAGAGAGAAAGAAAGAAAGACACAATATGGGCCAATTTTTGTTTATTTATTTCATAATCAAGTGCAAATTGTATCCAGGGTAGCTTTCTATCTGCGTCGTTCCAGATGGGACCTGGGGATCGGGAGGTATGTAACTCCACTGATACGGACCCATCAAATCGTATTCTCTCCTCATTAAAGTCAACAGCTTTATCCACAACGAGCGCTATAAAACTGTTGACTAACGACATAATTATTCATTTGAAAGTTTTCTTTGTGTACTTTCATACGATTTTTTGTTTTTTAAGAGCGATATAATAGAGAAGACAAAGCAGACGACCATTAAATTGGCCGCCGCCGCCGAGCGGTTGGCACAGGCTGTCCGGATCAGTCAGCTTTCCTCTTGGCCAGAAAGACAAGCAGGCCAGGAAAAATTCTGTTGACACCGGACATATGACCATAAGAAGTGTTTCTTCCCTTCTAAATTGAAGTTTTAAGGCAACCCGAATATTTGCAACGTTTTCTTAAATAGGAAGGTGACAGTTGAAATCTCATAAGGAGATAGACACACCATAGGGAAGGAGAAGGTTGACATTGGATGTATCAAATGAATGTTATATCACTGCCAACCACTGCTCATCTGGCGGATCGTTTCCACCAATAGTTATTTTTCGCCTTCCAATAAAGTTCTTCTACAAAGGGATCAGGATTCAATGTCATTTTGCACAGAAATCAACGGCAATAAACTCTGTGACAACATTTAGCTTTATTAATCATGATAAACATATATGAGAAATACAATATAAAGTTTACATAGATTTCTGAATATTTGTACTGATACCAGATAGAATTATTATACTACATGCATGGGTCATTTTTCAGTTTATATGGACAAATCTATAAGAGATAAACTTTGCTTCGGTTGTTGAAACTACCATGAAGAACTGAGGAAACATAAATAGCGCTTCTCGGTGAACGTACAGCACACTATCAGTATTTTACCATTGCAAGGTTCTACATCATCGCTCAAAAAGTTTGGTTCCGTATCCAAATATTGCATCTGTCATTCAATCAGTGATAAGCCCGTCATTAACCCATCCTTTTCCCTGTCATATAAATCGACCTGAACCTGGATACATGTATAATTCTAATCAGTAGATTTATGAGTTACCAAGGCTCTTGGCAGCGGCAAAAGAAAATAACGGCCATCTGATCTACCCTTTAAATTGCAAAAATGAACATATAAGCGATGTACCATTAAGTTGGGACCACGGACACATAAGTGAAAGTAACTACGAAGTCACAGTTCCTGGTCTTGATCTGTCTAGAAAGACGTTTCTGGAGATGCTGCAAACCATATACCTCATGGGATCATTAATGAAGTCTACCCCCTATTACCTTGTTATTTCAAGCGAATCAAAAAATACCTTACTGTTTTTTTTTGGGGGGGGGGGCGGGGCGGGGCGGGGGGAATTATAATGACATTGGATTTGTCAAATGAAAGTTATATCACTGCCAACCACTGCTCATCTGGCGGATCGTTTCCACCAATAATTAGTAGGATACATGGAATCGGAAGCCCCCCAAACAGTTTATAATTTTGTTGAATAATAATAACGATAATAATAATAATTATAATGAGAATGATGATTGCATTTTATAAATTTCTTTTATAAGTTTGCAAACACAAAGGCGCATGGTGCATACAAAAGGTTCTGGTCCTGACGTGCCCAGAATTGCAAAATATTGGCGTTGTCCAGTGAACTACTCTGTGTGTATGGAGCAAGTCACTAGCTTCTACCATTCCGGCTCTCTTATCGTCTCTTTACCCGTTCAGCAGCTTATACCTAACGGCGGCCATCGATCCTTCCTTAAGAGTGTGCCCCGTGTATTTAAATATGAATAAATTTGTAGCAATGCTATTCTACACATTAATACTCAATTTATTATCTCCCTGCGGATCTCTGGAAAATAACATTATTATAATGTTACCCTACTCTTTTTTTTTTTTTTTTTTTTTTTTTTAAATAACACTTCTCTGTATCCTAATGCTCATCTAGGGTCATGCAAAGTTGTTTCTATGGTTATGAAATTGGAACTTAGCCGATTGACTGATTGCTCTTGAAGAAACAGGTTGACACACGAGAAGTAGATTTTATAAATAGGCAAAGTCGATATTTTTCATATTTGCACCGCAGGGAAATCTTTCATGAATATATTTATACACGATAAGATATCTCATCTGGATATCTGTGTAGGCAGGAAGACTTACTTTTTAAATTCAAAATGATCTTTGTGTAAATCATATGTTTAAGAATTGAGGAACACGGTTGTCATTTTGTAGTCTTATCTGCTACTTGAATAGCTCTTTGGTAATGTGGTATATGGTGTTATATTGCTAACTGAGGAATATGATACTTGATTCCCGGGACATAGTTAAATGCTACTTATCTGAGAATTGGACGGAAAGTGTAACAGGAACTGAGGAATTATACTACCCTTTGCAGTTTTTTTATAAACATACACAGTGGATAACGCAATATGGAATTAAAGATGTTTAAAAGACAAAAGAAATATTCTGTTCCTTAACTGTATGTGTCGAAAGAGGTTCCTGTGTATTCATCCCCAACAGTGAAATATAAGATGATAAAATGCGTGCTGTCGCATTGCGGAACAGCAGGTCAAACATTTCTTGGCAGAACAACTGGTTGCCTCGTACAGACGCAGCTAAATATGATAAATTTGTCGTCGAAGTGTAATAGATTAAATATGCAGGCCTATTTAATACAAAGAGAAACTTAACAAACCTAATTCTGTAAGCCCGTGTACCGTTTGAACACTATCAAGTCCAATATTCTAAGAGCAAAGTCCTATTCCGTACCATTCACTGAAAAACTGCATAGTTCTAAATTACAATAGCAAATTAATTTATAAAAGGAACAAATCATATTCATAAAATTTGAAATTTAGAAGAAAGTTTTAGAAACTATTAGGCTTTATAAAAACGGGTCATCAGCGGGGAACTAGCGCAAGACTTGTTTCGGTGCCATAAATCCCCGGACAAGTCATTCTGCTTACTGCCGGCACCATGTTTGCATTTCCAATACATACATCCCGCGCTGGTGTATTACGGAAAAAAGCGAATATGATGCTCCTTTGTTAATAGCCCTACTTCAAAAGTGTAGCCCACATTACATAAATATAATGAAACTACACTGAACATTCATGATTAGGCCTACCAAAATTGAATCATAAAATAATAAACGCCACACTTACCTACAGCGCTTGATCTTTCAACGGAACCGACTACACCTACCTGACGGAGTGATCAGATCAAATAGAATAAACCAGTTCTTCAACTTCAAGTAAAACGCAAATGTAACTATGTAACGTAAAAGAGTCACGTTATTAATTGCATCACACTTGAAAACTGGTCAGATCAACCTTGTTCTGTTTCAGTAATCAAAATAGGCCTATTTATTTTAAACTTGCTGAATTTCACAGCCAATGCAGTCACTATTAATGACTACTTCAGTATTAATAACTCATCAATTACATCAGATTTAATGAAAATGGTTTGTAAAAATCATATTTCGATACAATGTAATTTGGTGATGTATTTTTCGCATATCAATGCTGTTTGATTTTTATTTGCCTACTTTGTGGCAACAAACAGACGCAGTTATTGATTAATTAGCACCGGGGGAGGGGACGAATACGATTTGTAGGCCTTCTTTCTGCAATCGTTTTCCCCAACTTAAAATTTTTGCTTTTGAATTTTTTGGCCTTTTTGCTACAAGTCCGTCCCCTATAAGTTTGTAGTTTTTTCCCATTTTTGTCTTTTGCTCTTTGTTCTTGATCTTTCTTTTTCGTATCCTGTACATTGTCAGCCGATCTTATATGTCAGCATATTGCTCAGTTTCAGAAAACTTGTATCTAACACATTCCCCTCCCAAAGCGTCCTCGTAACTTGATAGCACTGTAGAGTTGAAGCTTAAACAATTTCCACTTCTCAAAGAATGACAACCAGAGCTGGGTTTTTTAGTTATTTTTTCCCCGCGTCCTTGTCCGTCAACAATTTCACGTTTTCGAATTCTCCGAAAATGTCCGCCAGATTTTCCAAAACTGTAACACACGTTATGCTGAAATTTAGTGGAAATACCTTGTGGAAGGGTTAAAAAGTTGTTCATTGGCTAGTGTTGTTCCAAATTCCTGTGGGTTTTTTTAAACGAATTGTACAATTACTATTCGGTTGATATATACTTTCCTTTTGATTACTGTGATGATAGCATGGGTAACATAACCTACAATTTCAACTTCTTCAAAACCATCAGCCTAATACACTTCAAATCTGATACAGATATACTGTGGTTGGGTCTATACTGTGTTAAGTTTAACGATTATACTCCAGTGATTTTAGGATTTTTATGAGTATGCTGGCAAAATGTTCTCTAAAACCGCTAGGCCGATTGCTTCGAAATTATATAAAAGGACACTTCCGGTGACCCCTATACCTTGTTTGACAAGTGGTGCCGTTGTTTCTATGAATTTGTAAGCATGCTATTTTCAACTTCTTCCAGGCAACATGATGCATACTTTCTTTAACTTAGTTGGAATGTACGTTGACTCAATTTTAATCTTAATTTGGTTTTAGATGAAACCTGAGACCTATTGAACCATCGTTTTGAATGGTCACTCGATAACTATTAAACCAGTACTTAGATATTTTTCCATGATGATGATCTCGAAGGTGACCTTGATGTAACTTTAAAGATCAAAGGACCATTTCAGTTTGTGCATCCAAGGTCAGCTGAGCACTGGACAGTCACAGCCCTTTTTACATACTGGGATCTTTGACCTACCTCAACCAGGATAACAAATCTCCAACAGTGTTCAATCGAATGCAACGCAGTCTAGCTTTCTGGATAGCTTGTGGATAGACACGGACAGAAAGTTTACTTTGTATTACACATTGCCTTTGGCATACATCCTCATACATGTAGTATTATGTCTGTCTCTATTTTTCTTCTCTCTGTCTGTCTGTCTCTGCCTCTGTCTGTCTGTCTGTCTCTCTCTCTCTCTCTCTCTCTCTCTCTCTCTCTCTCTATATATATATATATATATACATTATACGCTCGATCTACTCAATTATCCTCATTTAGGCACAAGTGAAAGTGTCCTGGAAAAATGCCTACATTTAGTGGTCTACGCAGATAAGGCTGCCCAGGTGCATGAACAACTTATACCAGTGGCAAACCAAAGGCATGACAGGCATAACGGTTTTCCCGGAAAGGTTGACCAAAAGCAATCACCACGTTGAATAAATCAGACACATTTTGCTAAGCCAAACAAAATGTTGATTCTCTTCAGTATTTGGGAAGTTGTGTAAATTTAAGTTATTTTGAAAGCGGATAGAGAACGTCGCTTTGAAACGTTACTAATTGATCAGTTTCTGTTTTCCCTGGTTTATGATAGCACGCATTTATTGGCTTTCTTGGCTGAATGTCTTGAAATAAGGGATACACAGGGGTATGAATGAATGAATGAATGAATGAATGGATCAATAAATCAAAGATACAATGAAATACAGATAGGCAGACAGACAGACAGACAGACAGACAGACAGACAGACAGACAGATAGATAGATAGATAGATAGATAGATAGATAGATAGATAGATAGATAGATAGATAGATAGATAGGCAATCGATTCAAGGATTTAATATCGTCCTCATAAGCTTACATTTAGATATATTTATTCTATAAATTCATGAACTGGTGACACTCTAACATAAACGTGTGTAACTCTGAGCAATAATTGCCCGGTTTCCACCTCAAGATATAACTGGACCTCTTAGGCCATATGGTCAATGGAATTTGCTAAGTGAATCAGTGGAAAATTCCATCAGAACATACACAAAACCGATCCATTTACAGATCGGGGTCAAGGTCGATTTCATCCTTTTTAACAGCATCCGACAAGTCAGTGTTGACAGGGGATTATTCCCACGCAGGAAAGGATTCCCGTGTGAAACCCTGACCGCACGCTTTTTTTGTACGTGAACAGGTGCCCAGACATCTGTCGTCAGACAATGAGTTCGTGCTGCATTCTGACTCACTCGAAACGCTCCAAAATATTGGCCCTGGTCAAAGGTGCTCCTCCATCACCTCGTACTTTCCGTCTTATGCTCTTCGCCGAGGCTCCAACCAGGCCCTTTTTGTTGTCGGATACTTGCATCTACTTATCCTATTTTTATTCTCTGTGGACCGTTTTATTGCATGTTGGCGGAGCTTTTTTTTCATCAAAATTTGTGTTGAGCTGATATAAAGAAGTTTTGGGCAGAAGAATTGCATCACTACAACTACGTTTGAAAGATTACATAGAGGTAGAGTTAACATTCAAATTAGATTATTTAAGACAACAAACAAATCAATCAGCAATCATTAAAGTTGTTGATACGGGAGATAGGTATACGCCAGGCAGCAAGTGTCTGAGCTAACTGTATCCGTCCTAATGCATTTGTATACTTACTTGAAAATAGTCATACTGAATAGAATCTGACTGAACTCACATCACGATTTGGATGGATTACTTGTTACGGCGTGATCTGAAGCTATGTACTTAATTCACCAGTGTCTGTATGTTAAAATCGTCCAGAAAGAAAATCTTTAAATTAAAATATATACATTTGTAGCTATGCTGATGACGAACTTTCAATATAAAGCTTTGGATTGACGCATGCAATGACAAGTACATGATAGTTCACTTAAAGCAAAGTAAATGGCATGAAGTAACTTCCGATGAAAGCCATCTATCCATGCAATGCCTTTCATGAATAGAATAATCTATATATCCCAATGACCACAAGAATCTTGGAAATCTATTCGTCAAGGAATAATACTACTTTTTATGTTAACTTATGTAAACATGGCGAAACGTTGGACTAATAGTTATATTCAATTATATTGGCTATTTCAGAAACTACTTTTGAGGATCACAAAAATTTAATTGTGTCTTAATCTATGTAAGTAGGTCTCAGATACATGTATATTTCTAAGTTTCTGTTGATTTTTTTTTCTGCGAGAAAGGGACAAGGTTGTAGTTTGTTTTTCATTGTTCCACAAATGCATCTCATAAATCTGGAATCTCTGTATCTTCAACATCTATCAAGTTTTCATTCGAACAATATAAGAAAATTAGGATCAGGGATATGCATGTAAAGCTGCGAACTTGTTGGAGCTTTATGTTGTCAACCAACAGGCTTTTTTTCAACACTGTCAACTGACCTCAATGACATTATTAAACAATTTTCAATTATTTTTTCCATGTTTATTAGGAGGAGAAAATATTCGTATGTTGACATAACATATAAACAACACATTTTATTATTCGATCACAGAAAAATCTAAATGTCTTGCAGTTTTGATTTTACATTTCAATAAGAGTAAACAGGAAATTACATGTTTTTCAAAATGGTAAAATCAATCAATTATGGTTTATTTAAAAAAAACAGCGAATAAAATATATTTGTTTGACAGGTATTCTTCGTTCAGAATGAAGCTCTGCATTTATAAGCATAACTTCACGTATTTAGCTAATTCATCATTTGCCACGTTCATATTTATTCTTTATTATGTGGGTTGTCTTAATATTTAGCTTAGACAAGGATCCGCTACTCAGAAAAACATGTACGGGAAAAGGGCTCCGAAACATGTTGAGTAGTTACCCGCTGAAGACCCGTTAATTTATTTGGGCTGATACAGCCTATGTCAAAATTTTACAGAGGAACGTGAGCAATATGGACAATAGTAATTCCATGTGTATATAGGTTAAACAGGGCCAGGTTAGCTTATGGAAAGTAAAGAGTTCGGACTGCGGAATAGGGTAATGACTACTAGGAAGTGGTTCTGGGCAAAAAGACACAAATACAATACCTGGAGCAGACACTTTGTATAGCGTTGCCGCATTCGAGCAGTTATGAGTCGCATCTCAAACCGTAAAAGGATGCTACCATTTTATACTGTGATTTCTTTCTTGTTCCTCTTTTCTTATTTGCTTGCATCATAGGACCAAAATGCACTCTTCTCAAGTCTGTTATCACCTTCTGCTTTAAATTCATATTTTTGACTTCTATAACATCGTTATTTGGATATCCTTTAAACTTTATGGCAAGGGGCTTTGGGTGATTCACTGCCAAGATTGTTCATCAATAAGTGCTCCGTGCCCAAGATTGGAAACAGGTACATTTCGTTTTAGCGGAGTATAAACAATAGCCTTATATGAAAATGTTTGCCCCACTTAACTGCCTTGCATTCTCCGTGGAGCACAGTTGCAGATTCCAAAACTTTGAGTCGTTCACATAGTGTCGGTTATTTTCTTTAAGTGTGTGTTTTGAAGTTATTTGCAAACTACTCTCTAAAACTGTGCACTTAAATTTTGTGGGAGTAACTTCTACTGTGGTGTAATCATGCGTACTTTAAGTGTATTTTAATGGCTATGTTGTTTTATTTAATTGAATTTGCTGCATCGATCTGTTAGCTTCAATGGCAAAATTAGAGGCTTGTTTTAAGCACATAGATAAACCTATGTTTGAACCGCCGTATGTCAAATGAAGATTGTTCTTTGCTTGCGAGGCCAAAGCGGGTTAAGTTTTTTGGACCCAAATTGCAACTGAGTCAGCAGATTTCCCGAGCATGCCCGAAGGAAAGCTGTTCACTTGGAGCATTGTGTTTTCTGCAAGTGTACATGTAATCACGTTGCTGGTATTTGAATGAAAAGGTCGGTTCAAAAGGAATATGAATGTGTTTTCGTTCGTTTCATTTATATCACATCGACTGTGGTCGTTTCACGAATAATCTTGGGTGCTAGCCCACCTTGATCTTTTCGGATTCTTTAATTAACACCGTGCATGTTAGAGAAATCACTGTGATCAGTCTTTTTGCACTTAAATGTTTGACAGATTGGATTTCTGCGTGAACATGCCTTGGTCAAGTTAGATCAAGGCCGCCATTCTAGCCTATCGATTGGTATATTTAATAAAAAAAACAAACAGCAGCATGCAACACATGATGTAAAAAAATGAGTTGAGACCTTTTTTTTAAAGTTTTGTTTAGAGCAAAATTAGCACAGTTTTAAAAGAGGAATATCCACCATTTAAAAAAAAAACATAGAAACATTTATTAAAACGGAAACAATGAAATTCCAGTGCTCTCTGGTAAACAACAGGTTTATCGGTATCGTCAAGGAGGCTACACCTCCTTGGTATCGTCAAGCCTTTGGTTAGGCTGTTTTGGACATCTTTATCACTTGGAAAATGATACACTCATATATGATCTTTAAAATCAAAACTCTAAACCATATTGATTATATATTTCTTGATTTTGTGATTTAGGGGCATTTTGGTTGACACATACATCGTCTATAAATTCTTCAAATATGGTAGTTCTTGCCCCAATAAAATTTGAAGAAAGTACCAAATTACGTTTAATTCAAACATGGTCGTCGGTAGACCGTGTTTACCTTTGAATCATGTTTACAAATAATAGATATTCGCAACAGAATGTCATGTATGTGTTTCTCGTAAACTGATTATATGATTTTGGTCAAAGAAAACAATTGACTCTAAAAAAATTAGCGGGGATTTTCTAAGAAACTAACATTTCTCTTTTAAACCAGTGTCAAAAATATATGAGAAAGAGAGCGAGCGAGAGAGAGCGAGAGAGAGAGAGCGAGAGCGAGAGCGAGCGAGAGAGAGAGAGAGAGAGAGAGAGAGAGAGAGAGAGAGAGAGAGAGAGAGAGAGAGAGACAGAGAGAGAGAGAGAGAGAGAGAGTATTTTGTATTTTCCTAAAATGGTGAAAATGCCGACAAGTAAAAAATTGCAAACCATATCCACCTAGCAGAAATCTGTATCGTGCTAGTACAGCTTGGACACTACTTGCTTTCCATTTCTTCATTGAACAGAAATATGTAACAGTAATACATTTTTCATTGCTCAATTTTAATTGAAAACGACCTACGTTGAAATTTCCCTCTGTTTAGGGCGGCCTAATTCATACGTCCTGGCCAGATCTCTCGGAAAGATCCGACCAGCTAATAATATTGATGATGATGATGATGATGATGATGATGATGATGATGATGATGATGATGATGATGATGATGATGATGATAATAATTTATTGCTAATACTACCCCCTTTACATCGGGAGTACCATGGGCATTGTATGTTCCGCGTTGTGTCAAAAGTACATGTAAGTAATAAGATATAGAAACATCCACACAAAGCAAAAAATTCAGTTTACATACAAGAGTGAAGAATCATGTCGGATCTGTCGGGTCACCAAGTGATCCAGCTACAACACCGTGCTTCAGTGACAAACGTTCTGCAAGTCAGGTCAAACAGGGACCAAGCACTATCCCCATGAAACTAGGCTTCCTCTCCAAGAAGGAAAACAAAGTTTTGTTGTCAGAGATGAACCTATACGCTTGTACCATAATTGCTCCTTGCCGTAATCTCTTAGTGAATTTTACAACATAAGCACATACCTTGTTCCAATATGATATGAACTCGACCTATCTGGGCAGCGGAATCCTTCACTCAGATGGTTTTACTATTATACACACACACTCACACGCATATATAACATGTATATATATGAATGATATGATATGATAAACATGTTTAAATGTTTTAAAGGACTTTCGATTCCATGCAAGTCGCACATACCTTTTTCCCCGCAAACCATTTTCACTGTGAGAATACAGCATGCATTATTTGGATATGCAGACTATATTCTGCATTTGGTTGGCTCTCATGGGAAACGTAGCGTTAGATGTGATAGCGAATACTTGAGTCTCTAGAGTCATACTATAAATGTTTAATAGTGAGCGCCAAATGAAATTAATTGAAGGCGCGTGTGTCATTTATTGTATTATGAGGCCAACTTAAGTTGGTTGCCTCTCCGTTAATTGTCACCTGAATACAGATATCAAAGAAGCAATCCTTGTACGGTCCGCTTCTACTGTGTTCCAAAACCCGTGAAATTCTAGTAAAACTGCTGGAGATGTAACGTGCATAATCCAACGGAATTCACTGCATTTTGCAGTGCCTCAGATTATTTTTCCCATGAATATCGTGTAATCCATGTTCAGCTTCCTGTCATAGCCTGCGACGTTATCTGTTTCCCCTTTGAGAAATTCCAACATTTCAAGGGACTCGCACCCCATGCATCATTTCACCATATTGTGTGCGGGGAATTGTAATGGTGGGCAATTCTCACCAAATGGTTGGGAAATTCTATTTGTAATCAAACGTGGGACCTCCTATATGTCGTTTGCCTCACACTCATGAATTTTACACCTTCATTGTCAATATAAGGGGTGACAACGTGATATTGTATGTAGATTTAATTACAGATGAACAAACCTGACTAAAAGTTGTTAACTGGAAAAGATAAATGAATCAAAACATGGTGGATACGACAGGACTCTTAATAAAGTGGGGAAATTAACAATCTGTTTGAAAATAGCAAAAATCGCCTTTGTGAGAAGAAAAAAGAGTAACTGGTATTATATTTATTTATTGAAATCTCTATGTCCCTGTCTGTCTCTCCCACACACACGCACATATATATATATATATATATATATATATATATATATATATATATATATATATATATATATATATATATATATGTGTGTGTGTGTGTGTGTGTGTGTGTGTGTGTGTGTGTGTGTGTGTGTGTGTGTGTGTGTGTGTGTGTTTACTATTTTTCAGGAGTGCTGGAAATGTCATGTAGCAGACGAATATTCATTTATATCAAATCTTTCCGTCGGAGTGCTTCCACAAAAGACAACGCGTAACCCATTAAGACCAGTCATAACTGAGCAGTGACAAACTCGTTCAGTGTCTGCTTTAAAATCGGGTTTCCTATAGACGGCTATGCCATGGTTCGTTGAAGACTGCGAAAATGTTCCTAAAGATAAAAGTTCTGGACGGGTTCGACACAACGTGACGGGGTTAGGCAGAAGGCGCCCTTCTTTCAAAAACGTGACTGTATCTTTCTGTTGCACAAAAATTACATTGGATCCAAATTTGACGAGGCTCCGAAACATGTTGAGTAGTTACCCGCTGAAGACCCTTTAATTTATTTGGGCTAATGCAGCCTATGTCAAAATTTTACAAAGGAATGTGTGCAATATGGACAATAGTACTTCTATGTATATAAGTTAGACAGGGACAGGTTAGCTTATGGAGAGTAAAGAGTTCGGACTGCGGAATAGGGTAATGACTACTAGGAAGTGGTTTTTGACAAAAAGACACAAATACAATAGAAAGTTGGTGTCCCTCAAGGAGGACGATATGAAACTTTAAGCACTTTTTATTGATTTAAATGACCCGCAATCCACTCAGTCTAATCTTTATATTATCAGATACAAATCTCCACACCTGTTTTTTCCTTCATCATAAGCATTTCAAATTTGGAAAGATGGATTTTTTTCAAATAGCACAAAAGTGGCACGAATTGCAACATGTTCTCTCCCAAAACTTGAGCAAAGATGTAAATTTTCAGACCTTCATTTTTTTAGTGACGATATAATTAACAATAAGCTTAGAACATTGCACTGTTTCATTATCTCAGAAAAAGTCTTAATAATGTGCCAAACTGAATTTTCCAATACTGCCTCTATCTTTGCTTCATTTACCATTGCATTCCTCTAGAACGTCTTTCAACGTCAAAAATATCAGCAGTTTAACTCTGTCGGTGCCAACAGCAACTAAAGTTGAACTACTTAAAACAAAGTGCTCTGAATTATAAGGGTGCTAGATTTATGTTTCTTGCAAAAACATACTTCATTCCAGTTCCCGCTTGCATGTAATGACAAAGAAGCTAATGGCCCAGGTAAAGAGCTTTCGCGCCTCGGGCGCTATCCAAAACAAGCCGACAAAAGCTGTTGACTTAGTCCAAAATGTGGCACTGAAAGAGTAAACAAGTAACAGTACATTATCTACTGTTAAGAGTTTTTTTAAATTTTATTTTGTTTGGTTTATTATTATTATTATTATTATTATTATTATTATTATTATTATTATTATTATTATTACTATTATTATCATCATCATTATTGTTGTTATTAACATCATCATTATTATTATTATTATTATTATTATTATTACTATTATTATCATCATCATTATTGTTGTTATTAACATCATCATTATTATTATTATTATTATTATTATTATTATTATTATTATTATTATTATTATTATTATTATTATTATAATGACACACATCTGCCAATCTTGCCACATACTGACCATAGACCTTTATCCCTTCACATCACTTTCAACTTATAGATACAGACAGCCATACATGCAATCAGCGACGAAAGAATACGTCCAACTAATTTTGTCACATTATGACAAGGATCAACTCGTTTATTTACAGAAGTTAGGGGAATTGAGCCGCTTGCATATCAAAGCCTAGTTTTTAATTTTTTGAAAGAGATCGGGCTTTCTGGGTGTTTTACATCTTGTCACATTCAAACTCGCCTCGAGTCAATCAAGTTACTGTTTTTACGTAAAAATGCCGACTGACACTGGAGGGTCAGTCGCGACGAAGTGACACTGCGACAAAAACATATGCAATCAAATATGTCTGAAACGAATTGTCCAGACGACCAAATTGGTTTTCGACGGGTTGACTCCACCACCAAATGAACAAACAATCAGATGACGGTGTAATGAACTTGAATGGGACGAAGTGAGGTACATCCGTATGAACACATGCTGTATGCAACAAATCAGAACTACATGTATAGCCCCTTTAACATCTATACACGCCTCATTACACCGCCGCATGCTATACACTAGCTTAATATTGGCCAGTTTAAACATATTTATTTAGCAAAAACAATTGGCCGACAGGCTCATCAGCCTTTAAAAGGTCTCTTGTACATTTATACCAAGACTACAATGAATTTCTGAGCACCAACGCACAGACAAGTCACGCACAGGGCCACAAATAGGAAAAGCCAAAGGGGGAAAGGGATTGTTGTGTGAACATCAATACAAATTCAAATAGTTGTACACGAGTAACAAATTTAAATCACGGCTTAGATCTACCAGGTAATTTAATATACTTATGGACGGCCTGAAAAAATTTCAAATTTTGACCCTTTGAAATTCTTCTTCCTTCTGTTCCGAACAATAGAGTTTTGAAGTTAAAATTACCAAGAGTTATTATTTTACATTGCAGTTCGTTCCGTAGTATTATATACTTATTGCATTCAAAGAAAAAGGGAGCTCCACATGAGCATCAAGGAGACTCTACAACGCCAATTTTGTACAGATCATCGTTAAGCTGGATACAGCCCATTCTCTTTCTTGAACGGGTTATGGCAATTTTCAAACCTCAAAAGTAATAGAATTCGTTACGTTTTAGACTGTTCCTGTTAAGTTCCCGCTTAAAGTGGTCAATATCCTCAGTGATCCTAACTGATCGGGGTAATGAATTCCATTCACGAATGCTTGATGGGAGGAATGATCTGTAAAATGAGATTTTCTTGGCCTCAATGGTTCTTATTTGCTTTTTTCGTGCTCAAAAGGTTCCCAGTAGTAATCTAGAAAAGTATGCTGGGATTATTCCATTAACATTTTAAACTGGAGTTTCAGTTTTTGTGTTCTTCTACGCTCAGCTAAGTTTTCCCAGCCAGTCTCTGAGTTAATATGTTGCAGACTGGTGTGAGCAAAAGCCCCTGTCAGCATCCGGGCAGCAGCCAGCTAAACAGTTCAAGTCAACAACTGTCAGGCTTTGCGCATCCATCCCAGACCACACTGGCGTACTCAAGGCAAGGACGTACAAGGAAAAGTAAAGAGATTCAATAGCTTTTTTGTTCAATTTGTACTGTGGACGCTTAAGGACACTAAGAAGCTTTTGGGATTTTGCAATAGTGTGATTAAGATGGACTGACCATAAAAGATCAGAAAAAAGCCCAAGACCGAGGTGTTTGTGCACCTCTGCATTTTCAAGACTATTGTTGTTGATATGTAAAGTTGGAATGATCTACAGGAATGGTTTTTCTACTTATTATCATTTATTTAGTTTTTTTTCCATGATTAAAAGAGACGAGCTATTGATGATTGTGTATTAACCCTGGATGATGCACCATATCGAAACCCTTGGTGAAGTCACAGTGTACTAATCGCACTTCTTTCTGGAGATCAATTGTTTTTGAAAATTCATGATATAGATATACAAGCTGATTGATCGTTCCATCACGGGGTAAAATGCAGATTGATTTTCTGATGATACATAGTTATCACGAAGAAAATTGAAGATGCGCTTAAACACAACACGTTCCAAAACCTTACCTACACAGCATAATAGAGTAATAGGTCTGTAGTTGTTAGACAATTCTGTCGCACCGCCATTATGAATTGGTGTTATGTGTGCGGGTTTTCTTCCATTCAGTCGGAAACTTACAGTTAGAAAGAGAAAGGTTCAGCAGTTTAGCAAGAGAAGGGTTAATACTCGGAGCTGTCTCCCTTAATAGCAGGGGCTAATACCATCAGGTCCACACGCTTTGTCAATATCCAAGGATTTTAAAATATCTTGGACATTGTCTTCATCTAAAACAATGACTTCCAGAAAATTTAGAAAGTTCTGAACCTCGCTAGGTAAAGTGAAAGGGGAACACTGAACATCGGAGTAGAAAATGTCCATTGAAGTCTTCGGCTTTTGATTTACTATCAGACAGGACCAAATTGTTTGATAGTATAGAAGGTATTGATTGGTTAGAATTACCAGGTATGAAGTACTTAACGATTTCCCGCCATTTCTTACTTTTAAACTTCCCGTAATTTACAAGGTAACATTGTCGATTATGGGAATCGTCCTCAGCTTTCCTTGTAGCCGGCGAAAATACTTCCAAATGTGAGGTTTTTCGTTTGAAAACTTTGCCTTTGCATGGATCCTATCCATGTTACGTTTTTGGGACAGAAATTTTGATGTGTATCAGGAAGAACCATTTTTTCCTATTCAGACACTCCTGTTTGGTTTACAGATTCGGGCAATGTTATGAAATTCAGTAGTCCAGGCAAGACAGGCCACATCGACGTCAGGATAATCAAAGCAGGCATCTCATCATGAATCTGTCCTAAATGGCACCAGCATACGGTTGGATAATGAGGTGCAGCGTTCATCCTTTTATTGAAAGTCCATGGAACAATTGATATACACCGTGTTGTTTTTTCATGAAACGGTCTGCTGTCCAATACATTACACCACCACCACCACCACCACCACCACCACAAATTGCCACGATAACACTCGTTTGGTGTAGCCAGACATTACTCCGCACGTCAATTGGATGATGCAGAAAATTTGAGTACTCTGTGAATAATGCCTCCAAAGCAGATTTTCTCTGGTTCCCGGCCAGAGAAAGTCTGCTTGGGAGGCAACTGTGAAGGACCCTGCGCCAATCTTCGTGATTCCAGCGATAGTGGGCATGGCTCTAAACAAGCCTATGCCGCTTGTGCTGAGGATTTAACTTCGGCGCTGGAGAGGTCTGTATACATGTATACCAGCAACTATATTGAACGCGATTTCGGATGATCAGTGCCGAGACAGTGACAGAAAACATCTGCCACATCTCTTTCTTCACATTGGTAACTGTCACAAATTTGTTTCTCGGTACCAAGGATCTCACGTATCCATCGCTACCAGATGTGATTGCTCTTTGACGCTTTGGTCAGGGTCGGTCCTTGAATGTACACTGTACCAGTTTCCCTGTACCTGGCTAGGTTCCTACTCAGGGAGCTTTTGGACAAGACAGTCACATCAGCTGGTTTCACCTGGCGAATCCCAGCCTCCATCAGCCTAAAAGCTCGGGTACACCTTGTTTGAGAAACGCAATGTCTCCGCCAGGGCATAGTTTAAACTATAAGTCTTCCTCGTACTGCTTCTCTACTAATTCATTTTGAGCAAATTTGTTTTAAGTCGTGTTTTTTAGAACTGCGTGGTCGCAAATCACGATAAGTCTTTAATCAAGGCGCAACAGGTAAAGACTACTGCAGCCAATGTGCATACATGGAAGTACTAAGTACAAATTTGTGTGTGTACCATGTATGTGGACCAATATGAAACTTGCTACTTTTGAAAGATAACCCGGCTTGCATTTGCTGTTTGTGTTTACCCATATATGACTCTCCGGTTTATAGAAAATACCAACATGCACCATCAACACAAAAGAGTACTGGAAATTTTACACACGCATATATATATATATATATATGTGTGTGTGTGTATGTATGTGTATATATATAACAGTCCTAGTGGGTTATATCCTGACAATATTCTTCATAATAAAAAAAACTAAAACTAAAACTAAAAAACGAGAGTAAAGCGATGTACAACAAATTAAATCACAGGCAAATTCCTTTTGTTTAGCTAAACACTAAATAATTTTCCGTTTTGATACGATGAGTTCTGTCTCCAATATGGGACGCACGCATGGTGTGGTACCTGTATTTGTTCTAAATTTCAGGACCTTGTATCTAGAACCAAATTTATTTACAATAAACTTGAGTCAAGCCTATTCAAAGATGTACTTTTGATCCAATATTTCTACAAATTCTGATGTAAATATCCAGAGATGGTTAGAAAGATTGGCTTCAATAATTTTAGAGAATTTAGACTTGCCTGTTTTGCTACTTAATTTTATCTTTTGTCATCATTCTGTTTTAATATTCATCTTTGGGGCATTTAGGCTAGCTTGTTTTTTGTAAGGTAAACCCCCAGGGGCTATCGGTAGGAAGCAGCAGCTTACGACAGTTACACGCTTGTTTAATTGTATTTATTATCTGGTCAAGAAAAAAATATATATCGATTGCATATATTCTTGACCTAAATACTAATGACTTTCATTCTTTTCTGACTGGCCCTACTTATCTGGTTAAGAAAGATAATGTTTTGCTAACATGTCTTTGACTTAAATGCTAATGACTTTCAGCCTTTTCTGACATGCCTAAGTACACATTTACTCAATATCAAAACATAACTCAAATTTGACAGTATTTACTCAAATGTCACAATCTTGACCCATTATGTTGAAACATTGTCTCAGGGTTGGCAGCGAAATGGAGCTTTGTTGTTTGGAGACTTTCAAAGTGATGTGTAGGCATCATCAGGAGGTTTGTTTTGCATTTCTGGTGCAGGATGTCCATTGTAGCAGTTCCTTTTACGAATTCCGTCGGTTTGCACAGGTAGTCTAGCTGCAACTGTTTATTGTACGATCACTAGGACTGAATATAGTGTCCCAGTTTGTTTCTACTTCAGTTATACACTAGCAAGTATTTTAACCAAGATAAGCTCTCCGGCTAGAAAGGGTACATACTGGTTAAGGGGTAAGCCAAACTGTTCTTATCTGAACTTGCACTATACAAATTTAGTAATCATGTTTGGTTTGGCAGGTATTCTTTATTCATGATGAAGCTCTACATTTATAAGCAAAACTTCACGTATTTAGCTAATTCATCATTTGACACTTTGATATTTATTCATTATCATGTGGGTTGTCTTTGCTGAATATTTAGCTTAGACAAGGAGCTGCTTCTCAGAGAGACATGTTCAGAGTAGTTACCTGCCGAAGACCCTTTAATTTATTTGCGTTAATACAGCCTATATCAAAATTCTACTGAAGAACGTGCGCAATATGGACAATAGTACTTCCATACGTAAAGGTTAGACAATGACAGGTTAGCTTATAGAGAGTAAAGAGTTCGGACTGTGGAAAAGGGTAATGACTACCTGGAAGTGGTGCTGGACAAAAAGACACAAATACAACAGATGTGGTGAAGGTTGATGTAATATTTGAGTTGAGGGACCATTTTGAATCTGCTACGAGCTGGCTATTTTAATGACGAGCTGACTTCACCTGGGCTACAAATATCGGAGTCTGTTCTCCAGAGGTTGTCAAAAAAGGACATAAAACTACGTTATCCTCGTCAAAATCCGCAAAGGATTTTTGAAGCAGAAGTGGCAGAAGAACTACAACGAAAAAGCTCAAAAGCCATATCAACATAATTGTGCATGCCTGAATATAGAAAGTTCTATTTCAACGATAATACAGAACCTTGCAACGATAGAATAGTGACAGACTGCTGCACAAAACTCCATTCACTGCTGTTAACTTTTTACCCATATTTTATATAAGGCTCAACAGGATGTTTTGCATAACTCACAGTCAATTTTACATTAGGAAAAGTTCCTCATTTGGCCCAAATAAAGACGACAATATAAATTATAAAACGAGCAAAGAGCTGAGAAACAAATTTCTAGGTCCATATATCAACTGTATTTCGTGGTACAGCATACTTTTATGTTATAAATATTCTAATGCATGCCCTGTGCTTCGAATTGTTATTTATTTATCACAGAAGAAGTTCATGAAAGTCAAAACTTGTATAAACTGTGGGTATTAATTTAACAGTCATGGACCTAAATGTCCTATTCAATTTTTGACTATAAAACATTTTCTTGAAATAAGTACAAGAAAACATCGATGGTGAAAATAGTTGCATGCTGATGCGCAATAAAATTCTTATTATAAACATTGCATACTTTGTCAAAAATATCCAATATGAGTCAGACAGAAACCACATGGAAGATTTACCGGAATCGTAGCTCACCATTCAGTAACTTGACACGTGATTACGAAACAACTGTTAAAAGCAGGATGTACTTAGAATAAAATAACAACGCTCGTGCATCATTTGAATAATTATTAATAAAAATCAACAGGCACCCCATTGAAATAATCAAACAGAAAACAAGAAAAGTCAAAAGAAGGAGAACAATTTCTACCACATTTTCCAAAGGTGAAAATGAAAAAAAAAATAACGAAATGTGAAGTGTACCTGTCTTACACACAGTACATTGCTTCCATGTGTACAATTCTTAACTTGTTAGCAGACTCTTGAGAGTTGTGATTGCTGCATTGTGTATTGATCGAGATGTTACACCATGATATGTATACTAACAGTCTGTTGGAGAGATAGGGACGAGGAAAAATGGGGTTTCACTGTGAAGTCGACCTCATACTGCCAAGAATGAGTTCAAACTGATATCTTTGCTTTTATCTGCATGCAAGCGCTAGGATCACATTCATCAGTAGTGAATCGTATCTCTCTTTTTTTTCCTTCTTTCTCTCTACAGGAAAGATAGCAAAAGTTTTGAAAACGTGCCCCTGGTGAATAAAAGTCAGAAGATAAATCCTTCAATGAGCAATATAGTACCATTCAGGCGTGATAATGAACTAAACCTTCTGAAATATCTATCATTATAGACCCATGCAGGATTTAGAGACAAAGTCCATTCGTGACAGTCCGCCAAAGCCAAGACAGCCCTTCTTCCTGATTGACTCACATCACATAATACTCTGCTATGCCCAAAATACAATGCTAATTGCACAACAGCCTTGAAATTCGTGCAACGCTATGGCACTGAGGTAACTTCCCATTTATTCATTGCTTTTTCCGGTCTGCCCATTGCCATCAAATTTAAAGCATAAGCAAATAATGACATTCACCGGTATTGGATCGTTGACAGTAGAAACATTTACGTGTTAGTTTTAGCACTATACCCGTACATTGCCGTAGAAAAGAACGGGTCTGTCAAGAAAGTGTTAATTTGCTTGGTATGCAAATGCCACTGCTCTCACAAATGTGGATAATTTCCACGCACACGCACTTCAACTAGCACAAATGTACAGGAAACAGCAGTGAGGGACGGATTTGGACTTAGGATATTTTGAGATGGTCCACAGCACATCAAATGCTGTATTGTACCACTTGAGAGAAAAGTACCAAGGTAATTTGGTTCAAATTATTTCTGTCTGACATCTATTTCGAGTCCACTTTGTGTCTTTGACAACGGTGTTTGGACGATTTTGCTTAACTCCCAAGAGTTGCAGTTGAGAAGACAGTGTTGCGAACTGCTGATACATTTCAAAAGTCGTACAATTTCAGAAGTGTTAAGAATCAAGCTGGGATTACTCACTACGTTGCCATTACTCACAACATTGACACCCTAAAATAACATTGAAACATGAATAAAAATATTCAAGCAGAAAACATCGATTTTCTTTTCTCCTTCAATGCAGAATTTTTTTAAGAACACCTACCGGCTATCGCTTCTGTTCTCTGTTACAGAAATTAACAATTGATGTTTTTAAAAATCAATGTACATATCGTGTAAATATAATTTTTTTTAAAAATCAAATAAAACAAAAACAAAAACAAAAAACAAAAAACAGACACTAGTGCTAAAAGGTGGGAATATTTAAGATGGTTATGATGCGTTGTCATTTTACATTCTCTTTTTACAATTGTGTTGTCGGTGGCTGTTTGGCTGGATAATGCCCCAGGGGTCTACTTTGGATTTTCCCTTCTTGTTATTACAGTAAGCTACATGCAGATTTCATAGCATAAGGGCATGTGACCTCATGGTGTGTTTTACAGAAATATCAAGACATTTTGCCGGGGGAAAAGACAGATCTCAATACATTAACGTTTCATGTACATTAGTGCAGCACTGCGAGTATGATTTAATAGAAGAAGTCAACTACACCGATAAATGCTTAAAACGTTAAAACATGTGCTGTGGCGTGGCAACGTGTAGGTCAGTCAGGTGAAATGGTAAGACAGAGAAAGTACAAAGGTCGCGTACTTCCATCGATATTCCGTGATTATAGTCGAAGATGCTGTTATGGTCATATCAACTTTGCTGCCCTTCCAGCATCTTATGGCAGTAAGGTAACTTTCGGAATGCCCCAATAGGTTTATCTCCAAATAATCGATGTTAACGAGATATATCTTCATCTTGAAATATATCCTAAACGTCTATCTCTTTTTCTTAGCTTTATTATAATAGTCAATTTAAACCTATATCTTACGATTTAAAACTATTAAAATGAATGCATGATGATAACGGTAATTGTATAACAACAACAACAACAACAATAATAATAATAATAATAATAATAATAATAATAATGATAATTTACTGAAACTCTCGAAATCGGAGAAAATGAGTACATCTGGACATTTACATAAAAAGATATATGCATGCCAATTTATAGTAAAATAAAGTTTAAAAAATGAGTACAAGTTACACCTGTTTCAACAGGAGACATTATGATATATAGAACGCCCCAGATGGGCTGGGCCAGCACGAGAATCCTTAACTAAATTTAAGAAAAATTTGGAAGACCTTGATTAACGGGCGATGAAAGTATAAGATCTAAGAGAGCGCAAAAAAAAAATACTTCAGTTAAAAGAGTGCGTAGTTTTATGACATAACAAATTGTATTGTGGAAAACAATTTGGTTTTCTTTCTCTAGGCGCATCATTTTTAACGCATTAAAAGAAATCACAAATAACTTTCTATTAAGTATAAAACTACTTCTAGCCCCCCCCCCTAAGAAAAAAAAAACTTGCAACACTATGCATGCATAATCGCGGATATAAGGCAATGCTCATAAGGCTCATGGTAAACGCACACCCTGCATAACTATCTTTTCATATGTACGAGCATCAAGATTTCTGAAACATTTCCATTTTGTGCTTTCCTGGATAGTCATACTGTGACTGTTAGAGGAGGCTGGTCAAATAACGTACAGCTGACCACTGGGCATATATGTATGAACATTGTCGTACAATCCACAGCAGGATATTATTGAGCAGATCATTCATGCCTCACTACACCCTTCTGGACAGACTGCAAAGGAACCCTTACAACCCTCAACTGCAACACCCCGCCCCCCCCCCCCCACACACACAAGAATTGTTAAAGATAACATGTCTTGAAATCACGATCATTGCCTTTACATCTCCCGTTTAATCTACTGGATGGTAAATGGTTAATGTGCGTTACAATCACAACAATGCGTTTAATACAATAACTATTCTGATGCATGGCGTTGATATCTTCATATGCGTAACACGTTAGGATCCTTTGAAGCAGTTTCTTTATCGCTAGCATATCTGTCTGTGTGTGATCACCAAACGTGAAATATGAAAATATGTTATGATAAAGGGGAAATTATATAACAACCGTAATGCCATGTGACCTTTTAACTCTGTTAATAAAGTACTGAATTTTTAAAGTCACATTGAGGTCTACCTTCGTGCACGGGTGCTGACGACCAAGCACACTGAGAGCTTTCTGTGTTTGAGGCATCCCATCTTACCAAATAGAACACTGCTGTTACGTTTGACCACATGGGAAAACCACGATCTGAATAGTGACGCTTAATGGGATTTGAATGCATCAAATTCCTCTGTATTGTTTTACTGAGTTCACGGATTAGTACACGTGTTTCCACAGTGCACCGTTTATTCAAGTATCAAGTCGTGCTTCATGAGCGCGGGTCTTTACTCTGCGTCATATACGTTTCTTACATTTATACTTCGCCCAAAGTAAAAATATTACTATCATGGCAAAATGTGTGTCACCCCCTACCCACATATGCATAATCAGTGTCTCAATAAAGAAATGTCTGGCTTATAAATAAGAAACACTTCAGACAATAAAATATTATAGTTGTCAAAACTGACAATTTTGATGAGTTCGATAATTTAAATGTAACAATAATAAGTAGGAGCATCATCATGACATTTACACACAAAAAGAATCTCTTGATTATATAGTATCAGTATCGATCACCATATTAACCTTCCTGGTAACAATAAAGATACATGCAGTGATGATAATACAATGATTACATGTATGGAGGAGACAGACGCGGGCTTTGACTAATACATGTAAGTGTCGTGCGTTCCTTGATGAGTGACGGGCTTTTGATGGGCTGTGAATTGACATGAAAATATTTGATTCGTATTCTCTGTAAAGCGACCCTCCATTCATGTATCAGCAGGCCGACATGTACAGTTACTATCAGACACCAGAGCCTATAACAATGGTCCCGTCAACAGCTTGCCTCTGCACTGTGCCCAAAGCGCGCCGACGAAAGTCGTTGACTCAGTCAGAGCTTGGCGCTCACAAATACTGAAGAGCTTCATTTAGATAAGTATCGATACGAACTTTTGTGGATGATGCATGTATTTGAAATGTCACTTGTTATTCATGCCAAGGACCCTATATCAAAAAGGACTAGGCACTTGCTGTCAATGCCGCCAAACACCCTTTCAAACCAACGTAATTTTCATGTCGCTTTATGTGTTACAAAAAATCACAAACTTGTATTCAAAAACGGCCAAAAAATTCCTTTTTCTATTATCTGATCACCGCAGCAAAAAAAAAAATGTTAAAATGAGATTGCCGGATAAAAAAATGATACACATAATTATGTGGAGGACTGTGGGTCATTAGTGTACTTTTGAAGCATTTTCAAACTCTAACATACACTTTTCATACATGAGAAACATGTAGTTGTCACATATTTCGCTTTCATACAGAGCACACAATTTTTGTTATCTGTTTGCAAAGTATAATTTAACATAGGTACGCAAACAATAGACTTAATAACCACTTATTATATTTTGTCTATAATTTAAAAGGGGGCGTATTTTGACAGCATTTCTGAATCCAGAGCGCCTGATATAAAAATGAAAGTAAACAAATACGCAGTCTAAAATATGATTACTTGTGCAAAACAGTGTCACTCTTTCCAGGACTGGAAAAAAGCGGTGCCAACAATCCTTCAAAGTTTGCGATAACCGAAGGTGAAAGCTGCATAGAACATGCACATGATCTCATTATTGTCCGTTTTCCGGCGTTTGATAGCATCGCAAAAGGATATTAAAGTTATCAATTATGTTTTTTTCCTAGCCCTGTAAATATTTCAAGGTTAAATAGCAAAAGATTGTTCAAAGGTTTATTTCTATTAGTTGTCTTCAACAATGTAATTTTGATAGCAGAACATTTTCAGATAGTATATCATAAATGATCATTGCTTGAAGTTGTCGCGAATCATTTTGTAACACCAGCTTTCATCTTGTCACGCGATTCTTCAGGTGTCCATCAACTCCACCTGCAGCAGGAGTTGATGAACACGTTTAATATTCTGTAAGAAAAACATATTAGAGAAAATTAACATGCCGACTTGTTGATCGTGTTAAATGTTTTCTCCCTTTTAACAGAACAGTCTCGGATGGTGAAGTCATGGACACCTCACTAATACAAACAGATTGAACTTGAAACGATATGAGTGGTGTCATAAGTACGAAAGTACGTTTTTGGAGAGAAATTATTTTCACGTAAAATATCTTGTAACTGTGGGAAACGGAATACGATTCTAATCAATATGTGTTGCTGTATCGGATGACCGTTTTGCGATGAATGTACTTCCCTGAGCACGACCCTCCCCAACATGTCTACTGTACTCAGCAACGTACGTAGAACGTACTGAATACCTGATAGCTCTGGGATCATGTCGGATATGTCAAGACCATCCATATCACAGAGATTGAAGGGTTAAAAAGTGCAATCATATTGTTTAGTTAGATCTGTGGCATTTGGCCCTTTGACAACGATCTAAGGCATTTGACAGCGACCGCTAACTAAAACGAAACAGTCCTCATGACAAACTGTTTGCGACCTGTAAGGATGGGTATTCTTACCGCAGTCCTGATAATCCAAGTTGCTACCACTTTCACCTACAGCAACTCAGAAAGACCAGGAAGTGTTTGTTGATGCTGGTCCAATATACGGAGCTAACAGTAAGGTAGCATGAAGTTAGTATTCAACACGAGCAGCTCTTTCCAAGCTGAAAATTGAAAGTCATGGTACAGATGTCTACAATCATAAACCTCACGACATAGTGTGTTTTGACCAACCCTAAGTGAACTAAAAACAAAAGAAAAGCAAGCCTGGGTTCTGAATGAAATATACAGACCACAGTTTTCATATGTCAAGAGACCCTTGTACAGCAGCTTCTGTATAAGACGACTCGGGAAACCTTTAATAGTCCGCATCTACATGTTGCAGACACTTTTATCCCATTTGTAGATTGCGTGTCTTCAACCGATCGCCAATACTCTTTGACCATTCGGTAGTAAGTTGGCCATATTGGATTGTACATTTCTGATTACACGCATTGAGGAATTAAAGCGAGTTCCTAGCTGCTTCCCGCAGTAAATTTCTCATGTGTTTGACTTCAATGTCACTAACACAAGGTTTGGTACTGTTGACACCTGGTTAACTCTTTCCATACTATGGTCACAGGCTTTGGTCAGTGGTTCTGGCACTGCCTAGCAAGTCATGCTGCAGCTGCCGCAAGGGCAACTGCAGCATGACTTGCAGGCAGTGCCAGAACCACTGACTTAAGACTATAGGCATGTTAGCACTTGAACGAAAGCTCTTTTCATGAAACATTTAAATATGCAATTGTCGCCTTAAAACTAGGTAAATATACGGAAAATCAGGGATTGGTACGGAATGAGTTAATGCACGGAGTCTAGACTAGGGAAGAACCATAAGCTGGCGTCGTGCCCACGGGACAGCTTACTTGTGCGCAGTTTGTTTGTAACAAAGTAATTCCAGGACGTTTGTGGCTGAATATGACTAACGACTTGACACACACGCGCTTCGACAATAACATCTTCCCAACATATACGTGTTTTGACAATATTGTCTCAAACATGCATGATTGCTGAAAGCAACAGATATTTCAAGCGATATAGGGGGGGTGTTTGAGTTTTTGTATTGATGGTAAGGAAACTTTGCAGATGATAGATGTTAAAAGTCAACCTTATTCTATGAGAGTAATTCATATAGGCATGGCGCCTGTTTTCCTATCGTTTTTTTTTTTCATTTTTAATAAAATATGTTTAAAACAAAAGTCAACCCTAATGTGACCAGCTGGTTACAAGAGTTCTATGCTTGCAGATCACCGAGATACTTTTGTGGTTGATTTTTGCAGCAAATATTGTTTCAATTAATGAAATGTTGCCCTATGAAAACCTATAGTTGCTTCTTTCAATTTCAGCAAGAAAATAAACAAAAAACATGGTTTACCACAAGGACAATAATATTTCCATTTTGTGTGGATCGCTACAACGAATGGGACAGTTTACTTTTACAACGATATATGCATGATTTCATATCAACTTGGCTTACAACAGAAACACAATGGCACGAAAGACATGTTTGCGCCCTCCTGGCACCTACAATCATTTTATTATTTTTTTTATTTAAACATATTTTATTCACAGAAAACAAAGTGAATAGGATTGGAAAACAAAATATTTATTCCGCCCCCTACACACATAATACATTCCGTCACGATGAACATAATCAAGACGAACATAATATCATACAAATGGAGATTTAACCGTAAACCCTGTGACATCGACTGTTTATTGGTGGCAGAATGAAAATTCAAATAAAGAAGTGTTGAATTTTCTTAATTGAATACGAAAATTTTGAGAAAAAGGATTTCTGCTCACGGAGTGCAGACTTCTTTTTTTTTGCAGACTCCTTGGTTGATGTAATAAGACACTTTGTGTGTGTGTGTGTGTGTGTGTGTGTGTGTGTGTGTGTGTGTGTAGTTGCTAGTATCATTTATTGAAAGGCCATGCAGAAGATGCACAGGCCCGTCACCAGCTTTACCTGGAAGGGGGTTCTGAGGTGGAAAATGTTGCGAGGAGGCGTAAGTGACCGAGCGAGGGGAGGGGAGTGGAACGTCTGGCCAAGGTAGGATCCTTTGGGAAAACAACAACCAAAATAGTGTGCTCTGGCGAGTGTTTGGGTCAAATTTGTGTCCATAAAGCAATACCATATCCAGCTCAAATTAGACAGTTGCTAGATGAATGTACCATTATTTCAAGCTATTCCTGCAATAACACAGGCTTAGTTGGCCGGTAGAAAGCCCAGTCACCAAACAGGTCTTGGGTTTTGATGGTTCACAAAATGTTTACTGTTCAGAAAATCGTATAAATCTTTTTAAATTGTCTGGATCTACAGATCAATACGCATAGCAAGGAGTATATTTCTTGTAAAGTATGGTCGATTTTGATGAAAAATTTAATCTCATCTTGTCGTGTGTATCATTTTGTCGAGTCTGTTTCAAACTTGTAAAATCATAATTTCAATCTGGGTTTCATGATCCTATCGTTCAAATTTCGACTTTGATATTTGTTACATTGAGATTAAACTTCTGTTATCAAAAGCCCATCATCAAAATCTGCAAGCCCAAATTTTATTTATACCTCCTTGCTGGATAAAACTGCCAAACTAGGTAAAACACCTGTTCATGCTAAACGTATTAACATGGGCGTTTCATAATGTTGAGATAAGGCAAAATAATATTTTTGATGTTAATCGAAAGTACATCTCTAAAGAAAGTCTTTCAAACAAGGAAAACTGCCATTTCTCAGATAGGTTCAAGTTGACACATGATAGCAAATATACTCTCTTAATGCAACTAGGAGTTTTAGACCAAAAAGTTTTAAAAATGAATACTTTCACATAGACATTTTGAAAAAAAAATGGCACCCCCAATTTTTAAACTAAGGTGACCTGGTTTTCCTCGTTTAGTAGAACGGCGTCCCCCAAGCCACCTTAAAAGTGATTCGCGCCACTTCAACAGTGTTTCTTAAAAAGTGCACCTTGAAAAAGCCAACACCCAGGACATATTTTCAACTGCAGTTAAAACTTAAACAGTCAGACTAGACTCTTGTCAATTTTAGGAAATCAGTTATCAGCAGGTTGATCGCTGTAAACGCTTAGTGAAGGGACTCTTAAGAGAAGCGCAATCTATTGTAGTGCTTCTCAATGACGATTAGGAGAGCTACTAGGTGTCTGACTTTTAATATGTTTACATATACCCCATGAACATGCACATTTAAAGCTTAGAAATATTAAGATGCAGTTCATATGATGAATTGGTCAATGACGTACATGTGAGGTAACAAAATTATAAAGGAAAAGCGTTCTACGTGGTTACAAAATACACGAAACATGAATCTAGTATCCTCGTGACAAATCAGAGGAGATCGACTTCAGTAGTTCGAATGCAGTCGCGGTTGGCACTGAAAGGGTTAGTCGGACGTGGCGTCAATTATCTAGTATTCCAATGATATATTTCTTCATGAATGTGCACCTAACAGCAGTATCTAAGTATTTGAGTTCTACATAGTCTTCCAGAATGAGCTTTCAGACAAAACTATAATATTTTTGCGGTTTTTTTTTTTAGATTTGATCATTAGAAGATCTAAAGAAACAAGCATAAAGGACAATCTTGCTGAGCAAGTCATTCAGCTTTTAAATCATTAATACGAATCAATAAGTACTACATTAATAGTGCCGGTAGTTCAGTGACATTAGGCAGGCCCCTTGGCCAGGATCATGCCCAACAAAGTGCTTGAATATATATATATATATATATATATATATATATATATATATATATATATATATATATATATAGAGAGAGAGAGAGAGAGAGAGAGAGAGAGAGAGAGAGAGAGAGATGGATGGATAGATAGATACATACATACATACATATATATACGAAATAACTTCATTTTAGTATTGACTCACCAATTTAACGGTATGTTTCGCAAAAGTCTTTGAATAAATGTTTTTTTTAATCGGCTTTCTAATACATGCCACATGTACAGTTAATGGACATGTAGAGAGCCCATTGCTGGAAGTATTGTTATAAGCGAGGATGATTCACAGAAACTCGTTAAGAAGTCCAGTAAAATAACAGATGTATATCCTTGAGGCTGGATTTGTTTATTTGTTTTGTGTATGTTTTTTCAGTGGCGGGGGGGGGGGGGTCGTTCGAACCCCCCCCCCCCCACACACACACACTTTCCGGTGACGGGCCTGCTACTGCACGATTTAAGAAAAAAATGGGTTAAGGATTTACCATCACTCGATCCTTTCCTCCTGTCACTGAAAGAACCAAAATAGGCAAAATTGGACTCTTTAAAGCTAAACGATTCATATTGCTATGTTGTTCGCGGTAGGGTCCATTGATACTGGCAACACTTATCATAAGCGATCATATGAGCACACATGCAAAGTGCTGTACGTGTAATATATTTTATAAACGTCTCTGTCAAAATTAATAGGTAAGGTAAAGATCAGCTGGTTCATGTGGGTTCTCATTAGAAGGCTCTGTAGACAGAGGTATGTGTATTTCCATTAGTTTCCATTGTAATTTACACGGCAGCACTTATATAACTTTAAAACCACTCTACCTGGTAACACCTAATTTCTTGTCGTAAATGGTTGTATAAAGTTTAAATACTCCTGTAAATTTGGTAACTTTTGCTGCAAAACTATTCAATGAATTGAATGTTACTTTAACATAGGATCTAATTGGAATACACACCTGCAGCCAAGAATGTTGTGTATTTGGTTGTATATTCAGTCAAATACACGTACAATTGCTAATTGTGGCCTCTCCTATTGAAACCAGTGTGATCCTAAAATGGGATGTCGTAACAGATCCAGAGAACCTTCCATACTTGCAATGTGCAAAAGACAGTCGTGGCCAGCCCGCCGTCCATCCCGATCCCATAACAGAGTTTGACTGTTGTCTAACACAAAGACGACTAGTGCAGAGTAAAACTCACATCCTTCATTTCTACGGAGATGATTGGCTGGCACGTGGTTGAAAGGAGGGTGCCGTATGAAATCGCTTTCCTCATAACCTGCGTGTCAACGGTGCTCGAATAGGATAGTTGTCATTTCTACGCTTGTTCATCATGATGACCTAAATGTAATTACTAGATAAAATTTTGCTTCAGAAGCAAATATCTCTGTGAGCTTTCAAAGCGTCCACAGATTACTATCCGACAAGCATTTTTTGTGTCCATGGGCTGCACCTGCCGCAAAACATATGGGAACGTAAGAATGACACCAGTGGTCTTCTAAATGTTGACTTTATGCACAAAACTTCACATCAAACAAAGGATTTAATTGCACATTATTCAACAAATAATGCAAAGTAAGCCCTCTGGAGGCCTTCAAAATACAAGTATGACTACACTTGCAACACAGACCTAAGAATCGAAGAAATGACGCACACATCTAGTCATTTAAATTGCCAAATGCCCCTAATGAGCATGAATTAAACTTTTGTTTGTGGTCCATTGAATGCGTGTATAGTGCTAACCTATGAATTAAAGATTTTTAACATTTCAACTTTTAGAGTGCCCTAATTTGCATAAATAAAAATTCTACAACTTTTATTGTGATATATTGGATGCGCATATACCACAAATCTATGAATTAAAGTTGGACTGGTACTTCTACTTTTAATATATTTGAAGATTTTAAACACTTATTTTTTTAAAAAGGCTTCATTAGCATAAAGGTAAATCTTATAACTTTTGGTTGCGGTATACTGAATGTCCCTAGCACAAACCTATGAGTATGAGTTGGAATGGTACCTCTACATTTAATAGTTTTGAAAATATTAAACATTGAAAATTTAAAATGGCTCTTCTTTGCATAGTTTTCAACATGTTGACCATTTCAAATCATGTGCTGAATTTTACTGCAATGTCAATAATTGTCCAAAAGTTAATATATATGTATATATATATATGTGTATATGTATATATAAATATATAAATATAAATATATATATATATATATATATATATATATATATATATATATATATATATATATATGTATATATATATATATATATATATATATATACATATACATATATTACCAATTACTTAAAAAAAAAAACCCGCCGGTACTTTCCGACCTGTATCCACTATCGGGCCAATCTTCTCCACTAAGCTCTACCTTGGACCCAGCGGGGGTGCTTGCCGCGTCTGCCTAGTGGTGCTACTTAATTCGTAGCGTGAAAGAGACTTCAATGTTGGATACAGTATTCCTATTCTCAGGCCTATCACCGCCCACAACTGTTAATTTCAAGGCATTGTATATACATTTTCAGGTAGTGTTCATTCTGGAAAAATCCAATTATATATTGTAAATTATTTTCATTCGACAAATTAACCTTCCCTTAACACAGATCACACATATATTTTGGATACTACCTCTTCAAAATATCCGATCCGATCTATCTATCTATCTATCTATCTATCTATCTATCTATCTATCTATCTATCTATCTATCTATCTATCTATCTATCTGTCTGTCTGTCTGTCTGTCTGTCTGTCTGTCTGTCTGTCTGTCTGTCTGTCTATCTATCTATCTATCTATCTATTCACTGGACTGGATATCGTACAGAAAGAGCATCCGATGACCGAAGTGCAAATTTCGTAGGTTGAGGATAATAGTTGAAATAGTTGCATTGTGGTTAATGAAAAGACCACTCATCGTTAATGGTGTGTGTGTGTGGGAGGGGGGGGTCTGTATTCATTGAAAGGAACGCATGAACAAATTGAAGCATTCTCATCCAAAAACCATGTATTTCTACATATGCGGCTGAAGAGAAGTCAACCTAGTTACTGTCCTCTTGTGCCAATGTGCTTGCAATATTGCAAATATCTAGGTGCTACTCAGATACAGTGACCGTTTATCCATACATGTAATTGGATGATATCACAAAGACATAACTCGCTGTATCCTATGTGCACAGCACACACACACACACACACACACACACACACACATATATATATATATATGTGTATGTGTGTGTGTGTCTGTGTGTGTGTGTCTGTGTGTGTGTGTGTGTGTGTGTGTGTGTGTGTGTGTGTGTGTGTGTGTCATCGTACAAGAAAATTGTTCTGACAGGTTTTAATAGAAAAAAATGCGGCTTCATCCTCTGTGCCCGTCCTTCCATGTTTAAGTGTGACATATCCGAGCTATATGGGGCGGACGCTTCGGTTGATGTTTCTGAGACGCTCCCTGACATTTAGCTATTCCCGCACTATAGGAATTTGAATATGATTACGCTTTCTCATCATCGATAAGTCAAGTACCACAGCATGCTAGCATAGACCTACAGTGGTTCTACGTTCAAAAGTTCAATGTGACGAATAGTTATCATTTTCTGTGCATGAAATATTCTCTGAAAAACAAAAAAAATGCATTCATTAATAACCTTCCACAACACATCACTTCTACAAGTGTGGAACTGAAAAGCTTTACGAACTGACCGTTGATGGAGTCAGGTTCCTTTCGCGCAGTTTTGGTCTTGTGTGATATGGAGGCTAATAATTTACACGGCGTTACTTTGCAAAAACTGAACAGATGACCAACGTTTTAGTGAATACTAGATAAATAAAAAAAAAACATATAAAAGTAACTCTCGTATATACACTCTCCTACTGCTACATTAACATGGTTTTCCCTGTGAAACACATGCTTACAAAAAGAGAGAAAGAAAAAAACAAACAAAGAGAATTACAAAACTTACACAAGTTTGTTATATGAACATATGGGGTGCAAATTAAGCGCGATCAGGAAAATTCAGTCACAGTGCGATATCAATGTCTTCGCAAACAGAATTAAATGTACCAATGAATAAAAATTCACTAAACAGCCTCCCGCATGCTGTGACTTTGAAAATTAAGTCAAGGAAACAATATTCTGACGATTTGAAGAGAAAGCTTTTATTCATCTCATCACTGGTCTGGATTTGACGAGAATGGGACTATATGACCAAGAAATGTCTTGTTCACATGGGTGTAACGACGACCTGGCGGTGATGAATGGCATGAATACCGGACAAGGAGAATGCACTGCTCCGAGGTAATTTTTTTCAGGTGTTTATAATTAGGAATGTGGACAGATCCTCTTTCCACGTCCCACATGGTAGGTCGGTTGACAAAGAAAATAAAGCTGGTATATCTGCGTCAACTCAAAGTTTGCCGAAATCAGCAATGACAGGGTTAACTATCAGGATGACGTGGTGTCTTTAGCTGGGCACATCAATTGAAACTAATTTCCTGAAAATAAAATAACTGATGCAGACATTAACAACGTTTTGACCCGGATTAATTCCTCTACACAATGCCGAAAAGTAGAACACCACTATTGCTCAATGAGACACATCAATCAGTCAAATTGTGATAACGTGACGAATCCATGTTTAAGCAAATCAGATTGTGGGAGTGACATTCAGCAAATCTATATCCATCTATAAAAAATTCAATTCGGACGTTCTGAGAAGACATGGCTGCAGTGTTAACGAAGCGAAACTCCCCCGCATCTTAACATTTGTGCCAGAAAGGAATTGTCTGTTACCTTTGTGTGTTTCTTTAATTTTTTTGCAAAAGTCATTTGTCAGTTCATATCAATTTGATAAGACACCTGAAAACCATACACAACAGAAATGAGAAGCAACCAGATGAAAAAAAAATCAAACCAAGTAAACATATGCTGGTAAAAGAGGGGAATTGTGAGAGTCCTGTGCCCAGCTGACCTCACATGCACCGACTGACGGGGTCCTGTGAACTTCGGAATGATATTAAGATCATCTTTGTTTGAAACCATCATTACTTTTGCTATCGTATATATATATATATATATATATATATATATATATATATATCCCCTTTCCTTTTTTCCGAATTTTGATAATTTGCCGAAAGTCTGAAAATTACAGCACCACTATGTAGGGAACAAATTTAGTGGATATCAAGTCCACATATATTCCCAATGTGTCTAAAGTGGATCCCAATTACGGTTTGAGAGAAAAATTCAAGAAAAGTGAAAACGAGCAAGCAAGAGTTCTTTTTAAAGAGCGCAAAAATTGCAGTGCCTCCTGTTGAACATATTAAGGTCTCGAGGTCTACAGGGGTGTCCCTATGCAATTTCAAAGGAACTGACTTTGTAGTTTCGGAGAAGAAGGTAATCAATAGAAGTGCATGCATCAACCGACAGGCGCCCAAATTGAAATTTTAGTTAAATATCAAGGATCCAGTTTATCGCCACCAAATGAACACTTTTGTTTCATCGTCTGACCAGCTACATTTTCACCAAGTTTCAAAACAAGTGTGAGTCTGAGTGACAAATTTGGAAAACTCGAAAACAGCAAAAAACACACAGAAAAACATTGCGCTACCTCCTGAAAAAATCAAGGTCTGGAGGTCCGCAGAAGTGTCCCCGCGCAATTTCAAAGCAATTGAACAAGTGCCTCTTTAGAAGTAAAAAAAAATTGCCCCCTCCCTTAAAAAAATGAAAGAAAATAACAAAAATTTCAAAAATCGCTCCAGCGTTACCATTTGAACAAAATTTCATAGGAACCCATCAAAGGCCATACTCAGCAAGTAAGAAGTGAATCAGGCTTACGGTTTTTATAAATAAATAAAAAAATAAATCGCAGGGCAACATCTTGAACAAATTAAGGTCTGTGGAACTCACAGGTGACCCAAAGCAACACATAACAGTGGTCCAAGTGCCTTTTTTTAGATTGTTTTAGATCACATGAACCAAAAAGTTTATAAAAAATTAAAAAAATAACTGCAGCTTGAGCGTTTGAAAAGGCTTGATAGATACCCAGCCAATGTACATCTCTGCGCTGTATGAAGTGAATGTGGCTCACCGTTTTGGAAAAGAAGTAAAAAATGTGGTATACCATGGTAATCCCCATTGGTTTACACTGCAATCAATCGGAATGTATGTATATTGGAACATATGCATAAACGAATAAGTGCCCAAATTGAAATATTCGTTGTAAAGCAGGGATGTGGAATACCGCCATCACTTAATGAACAACATAGTTTCACCCTACCACAAGCCAAACGTCTACCAAATTTCAAAGGAATCTAAGGGGCGGTCCTGAAGAAGTTGAAAATAGCATAAGCGCACAAAACTTCACGAAAAATTAGAAACAAATCGCGGTTTCAGCTCTTGAACAATTAAGGTCTGGCTGTTCTCACAAGTGTCTCTACAATTTCAAAGCAATTGGCCAAGCTCTTTTTGAAAAGAACATTTTAAAGATTTTTGCTAAAACAAAATAAACACAAAATCATAATCCAAAATTCCTGGAGCCTGGCCATTTGAGCAAACTTGTTAGAGACCCACCTAAGGTACACCTCCACCTTGTTAAAAATGAATATAGCTTATAATTTTTCAGAAGTAAAAAAAGTGACTTTTACATTGCAATCCCCATATCGTAATCAATGGGAATGTATGCATTAATCGAAAAGTACCCAAATTATAAATTCGTTGAAGATCAAAGATGCGGATTATCATCATCTAGTGTCCAACTTAGTTTGACCTTTCAAAAATCTACATTCCCACTAAGTTTCAGAAGAATCTAAATGATGGCTTTTGAGAAGACAACAGCCTTAGATGCAAAAGTTAGTATGGATCGATAAAGGTCTATTCTTGAAGAATTTTAATCTTCAGTCATAATTTTAATTCACATGAGCTGCTTGTGTTTCTGACCAAGCCGCAGAAAAGCAGGAAAAGTGGTTAAGCAGGCAGCCGAAACATATGACGGGAGAAAATAAAACACGATCACAAAACAAAATAAAAACAAACAAACAAAAATGAATTTGAAAACGAGCTACGAAGCTTCACACTTTCTGCAAGCACATTGGAGATATTGCGGTCGAAGTACATTTGTAGTGTGAAGACGACGGGAGTAGAAATGGCAAAGCGTACCCTATTCCGTATGAGAGCGTAGCAAAAATATATTGCATGATGTCAAAAAAAACATAAACAAGTGACAATATCTTGCACAAAATAGAACGAAATCTTGATTGAAATGTGACTACTTTGGTCAAATTGAAGCAGCAAATCATCTACATTTACATGTTTTTTGAACCGATGGAAGCAAATTAAATGCAAAAAACGCTAACATCTGATGCTTTCATTTTCGCACGCGGTCAGGTTCTTCGTTGCTCAATGCAACAAAATGTAAATAACTCTCTCTCTCTCTCTGTCTCTCTATCTCTGTCTCCTTGTAACGTGAAACAAAAGGCAAGGTTGCTGCTCACGATACATCGGCTGGATATGAAAATAGCCAAAGGGTGACCTTTGCAGGCAAAAGGGCACGAGAACATTTTTCCACTCCGTTTCATTGGCTACATGGCGTAGCATATCAAGTGCACCATTCGTCAGTTTCAGACCTTTTTATCTCAAGCTATGGCGTTACCTCTTGATAATTACATGTATGTGATTTCATGCTTTGTATATATCTAGAATTGCACACAATTACCATTTACTGACTTCATAAGGGGGGGGGATGAGTTTGCGGTGTGAAATAAGTTAATTGTATTTTTGACCATGTCCTCACAGAAATTCTGGTAAACAAATGTGTAATCACATTTAGCAAAACCCTATACTTACCTTCATGAACATTTGTCTGCATTTCAAGAAATATTGTAAAGTTGATCCTGTAAGTTTTGTAGTTCGTTGAACTATTTCCATTGACACTTCCAAGATTAGATGAAAAAAAAAAAAAACAACAACTAAAAGGAAACTCGAAGCCGATCAGTGACCGCAAAAACCCTCGGCCAGGACAGAGTAAGAGACAGACAGACGTACGCGTAGGGGACGACAATACCCCTCCGGTAGGTCAGGTTACTTTTTTTAAACCTAATGACAACGCTTTGGTGCAAATGTAACGAGAAGAGATATCACGACAAGGCCATTTTTCTCCAATGCAGCACTGTGACCTAAATATGTGACCCAGTGACCTAGTTTTCAATAGACACCTGAGGCATCCTCAGGACCAACTGTCATAAATAAGTGATGAGGCTACATGCAATATTTTTATACATTGTGTTAACAGCGTTTTGTTCTTTAATGTAGTACTGTGACCTAAATATGTGACCCAATGACCCATTTTTCGACAAGCACCTGAAGCACCTCAATGGCCCTCTGTGATAAAAATTTGGTCTCTATAAAGTGATTATTTCTAGAGATATGGCGTGGCAAGGCTATTTTCTTCAATGCAGCACTGTGACCTAAGTATATGACGCAGTGACCTAGTTTTTACTAGGTGTCTCAGGCATCCTTAAGACCAACTGTCATAAATAATTGGAGCAGCTACAATGAGTAATTTATTATTTGAAGATATCATGGTATGGCCATCTTCTTCCATGTAAGTAAGTAAATTGTTTAAACATGTTTCAAATGGATGGTTTTCCTGCTTTAACACATTACCTCTTATGCCGTCAGTTTAATTTGTTACCTGGGCACAGCCGGAGGCACCTGTGCATTAAACAAAGTCGTCACTCAGCAAAGCTAGCCACAGGCATCTATTAGCGCGAAATATATAGATCAACGTAGGAAATGACATTTCCTCATTCAATTTGTCGAGTTACCTACTATCAGAACCGTTCAATGATGTCACATCCTGGACTACTTGAATGAAAAAAAAACTTATATAGTAATGCCATTTATCATCGCTAAACGTTCAAGTTTGACCACCTTAAATTTCTATGTTAAGTGACCGCTGGTGACGTGTGACCAGAGTAGCCGACAAAACTAGTATTCAACGTTTTCATCAGCAATGCATATATGGCTCAAAGACAACAGTTTTTGATCAGTAAAACCTCTGTGCCAGGTGAAAGATTATCTTTTATCGTGAGAAATGATATTGATAAAGATAGTACGAACCATCAGCAACAATACAAAAAATTAGTACACCCAATATTTTACATTGAACTATGAAACTGAACTTTGTACTTGATGCCGCGATACTTTTGCTAACACATATTTGTTACCGAGACTTTCAAGAGACATTTAGTATACTTAATCCTATAAAATGAAAGACAGTATAGTTATATTTGAAAAGTGACAATAGGCACATTCCTCGCTCGCTAAAAAATAAACTGCGGAACTATTGGGTGACTTGGCTTTAGGTATTAATTTTTTGCGAAGGAAGATTTTTAAGTATTCTCAACACAATAAGCCATGCATACATATCCTGACGTTCGTTGAAGTGGGGATACCCACCAGTCAGGTATTTTTAGTAGAAGCACAGGAAAACAAGTATGTGCATGAAGTGTTCACTACCTTGGTGTCTCTTACTGGGCGGTAGACAAAGGAAATTAATTTTGTTTGACTAAAATCAGAAAACTAGTTTTGAAATGTGTCCGCGTAAAGTATTCATTTTTGCACGGGGGTACCTTTTGTGTGTGGTCAAGACCTGTAGGTAAGCACGTTCATTGACTACCACGTTAATATTAGAAATATTCTTTACACTTCTTCAAATTTTCGTCTATACTTGCGCCTGAATTACATTGAAAAGAACATAATTGGTTTAAACATATTTTATTCAAATGAAAACGATTGGGGAACAGGGAAACCCTATATTAATCCCTCTCGCAGAAGACCATAATTCAGACTGGACCACAAGGGGTGCTGATTTATGTTTGTATGTTTGGTTAAGTCTGTGTATAAACACAGGTTAGTGTTTTTCCTCAAATACTGTATTCTTTATTTATTCACTCATTTAGTCTGTGTGTGAACACAGGCTTCTTGTTCTTTATTCTTTCATTGTTTCTTTATTTATTTCCGTGTGTCAGTCATGTGGTCAGTTTTTCCCCGACATTATGTTTTGAAAAGTACCAAATTTAGCATGGCCATAGACCTAGTAATGAAATTTTGCATATTGTTTGGAACAGCCATGATGGTAAAAATTATGCAAATTACACGCATATTTGTGGAAATTTTAAATGTTACATATCGTCAACACTTTTGTTAAGAGAATTGTCATTCAAAGTTTAATATGTCGGTCTGTTGCTAACGCAAAATTCTAAAGCATGCAAACAAATTTGAAAAGTTTACTTTATGTTAAATTCAGTGAAATTCCACAGAATATACGTGCATCTGACATATATTTTTTGCCACCACTGTGCCCACAAGCTTGTCTCCTAAGCAGACTTTCTTGGGGCGATACACTATGTTTGCCCCCAGCCGCCGGGGGGTAGTAGACCGCCAAGAACGGATGTTTAGCAGGCAACCCACAAGCGGGTAAATGTTACACACACATACTGTGATGCAACCAGAGATAATTGAACTCTGAGAGTCTGGCTGACGGCCTATCAGAACAGCGGCATGCTGTGGGCTTACCTTACAATCCTTAGGGAGACTGGCTGTGTTGCTAAAGTAAATAAGTCTGCATTGTGTACCAAGGAAGCTACATATAGAGTCTGAAGCCTCCTTGGTGTGACTCCCCACCACAATAAGCTAGTGCTGACTGAAAGGTGCCATTTAGTGGCATAGCAGCATCCAATGAAATATGAACCAAAGTTTGGCATGTCTTTGTAAAGGGAGATTAAGATAAAGTACCAAGAATCAGTCAAGCACAGATCCCAACTCCCTGTAATGACCAACTGTAATATGGAAGGATTTTCGTCAGGGCAGTGGGTACATTGGAACATGCAAGCAGAGCTCACATAGACATAGCTGTTGTGTTTTGTTTAAACATATTTTATTTGTAAAATTTACGAAGATGATGCAAAAGCGATAATTACATGCAATTGGGAAAGCGGCAAAGCCCTACATAAATCCCTCTCACAGAACAGGACAAATTTCCCTGGACAGCACTAGAAATACAAAACGAAAGAGACGAGGACACCGACAAGACAGACAGGGGGCAGGTATATTGTTCACTACCAGGATAGTATTTATAATATATAATTACATATGTTGCTGAATTTGGTAAGTTACTTGTACCGTATATAAACAATAAAGGAACATTTATACCTGTCCAGGTAATTAGTGATCATCCAACACCTGATTTGAAAAGTTAAGTCATAGATATGTATTTATGTACAGCTGAAAATATCTCGATATTTCCCAAAGAGAACAATTAGAGGATCGGGAAAGTACTGTCTGTCAAGTGAAACGAGCACAGTGTGAACTAACAGTATGAAGGTTTGATCAAGGAACAGTGTAATTAAGGCAATGAAAGAAATAATGCCAAGAATCTTCATAAGATGAGCCACAGCGTTTTAATAGGGTTAACCATCCAGTTTCGTAATATAACTAAGCACTGCTGGTTCCATGCATTGCACCAGTTACAATGCGAGTGGCACTAATAAGCTGTATGCTTTTCGAGTTTGTCTTCATCTTGAGCCATACAGCCACCCGATACTTGACTGTCATATTTCAAAACAGGCCTAATGAAAGAAGTATAAATAGTTTCGAACGAGTAAATTTCAAACTTTTCACAATGTTAATCAATTGGGTAGATTTGTCAGATATGTCAGCAATATGGTCAGACCATCTTAAATTAGAGGGCAGTGTAACTCCAAGATGTTTATGTTGAGCTACATCATGCAAAACATGACCCTGGAATGGGATAGGGCGATAATTAGGTGTTTGACTCTTTCGAAAAATAAGCATTGAATTTGTTTTCAAATCATTAAACGTAATGAGCCAATCTTTAGACCATCGGTCGATACCTGAGAGATCCATGTTCAAGGTTCCAACATGGCATCTAAATGGGTCTACCAAGGTGATTGTCAAACATATACATGTACCATTATATAGATTTTTGTTAGGAGCTATGTGAAGTTGATGTTGCCTGTGAAAACTTAGCAACTTAAGTTTGCTGACACATCCACGCTGGTGACACTCAATAGTTAAACACATAGATCTCTGTGAGAGCTATTGAAGTTGATTGTTGTGTATGACAGAGGATAAGGAGAGCCTAATAGTTGATATTAGACGATATTGTCACGTAAATTTTTTTGTGTTCCTATAAATAATGAAACTCAAATACATGTACTTATAAAATCATGTATATCAATGTATACACGTTTCACTTGTTGCGGTCAACTTATGCGCCTGATTTACAAATCATGGGAATCTGGTATTGATGTGGTAATTTTTACTTCACAGCATAAATGAGTTCAGCATCATATTAGGTTTAGCGTCATATTTAAATGTCATGTAATTATGCAGGTTAGGAGCAATTAAAATTTTAAAAGTTCTGTATCTCCCAACCCATTACAGATAGATCCAAAAATTAAATTAGTACAAGTTTTTGACACCTGTCAATCTGTTGGACAGTGAACAAAAACTGTAACATTTGAAATTATGCTAATCAGCAGCACTTGAAACATTTAAAAGTTGATATCTCCAAAACTGTTATAAAATAGAGGTGCCAATCCAACTTCGATTGACAGGTTTGTGACATAGCCGTATCCAATGGATCATGAACCAAAGTTGTAGCATTTTGATTTATGCAAATTAAGTGAATGAACAAAATTGAATTCTTTGAATAACTTTCAAACTATTATAGATAGAAGTGTCATGTCAACTTCAATCTGTAAGTTTTCTGACATAGCTGAATCCAATGAACATGAACCAAAGTTGTAGCTTTGTAGCAAATAAGGTCAATACACAAAATGTAAATCTTGAATAACTTCAAAACTATTATAGACGACATTTGGTTGTCGTTCATTTTGTTTGCTTGAACTGCTCAGTTAGTTCTTTTCCAATTGTTTGTCTGTGTTTTGCTCTTCAGCAGAACTTATTTTCATGAATGAAAAATTGGTTTTATTTGAGCAGTACTGATGGTTTTCTTCCAGTACAGAATAAAAATAAAACCATCGGCGTCGCGCCTTACCGGCCGGCGGGTCCGGCTTGGGTTACGCTGTTGTAACTTTAGGTCCGTGTGGTAAGTAGTATTGACCACTTGGGTAGTTTCAATTTTGTATTGGGGCTAGAATTTGCAAATTTTTTATGTGCCTGAAAGTATATATATATATATATATATATATATATATATATATATATATATATATATATATATATATATATATATATATATATATATATAATATCTAGAAATCCCAACAATATGACCAAATTTATCCCGAATCAGCTGGGTACGCCCTTAAGAAGCAGAACAGCACAGAGCACAGAACCTCACTGATAAAACAACGGACGTTGAATGCTGTGCTTAGCATATTATCCGTGTGAGCTGCATATGTGACCATACATACCTGGGGTCATGTGACTTTTCCCTGTGAGCTTGCTGTTTGATGACATACGTTCAATCCCGCCCCCCCCCCCCCCAAGATAAATACTGCCACTCCTTCATTGCATTATATTGCTTTGGGATCTAAAGGGTGAACAATTTTATCGCTCCTTTTGTAAAGTCTACTGTTTCTGAGATGGTTTAAGACATAATGTTAAAAATTTACGATTGCAATAACTCAAACTTTTCTTTAACGTTTGTTTTCGGATGTCTTAGTATATGGAATACGACGTCACAAAATCTATGTCACATTGGCTGTCCACACTAGAGTATGGGGGGGGGGGTGCCCGGAAGGACCCTTCCCCCCTCCCCCCGTGTTTCACCAAGGGTTTCTTTCACAGGCTGATTAATCACAAATTGACTCGAAATAAGCAATTTTTCTTAACCTAGTGGTACCGGAAAGCAATTAGATTAATTTTTCATTTGAATGTCTTAACGTGAGACTTTCACGCGTATGGCCAATGTCCTTTCCCTGATACCATGGACAGTTATGCTCGCAGACTCCGCTTCCACAGGACGAGATTATCTAAAGTAAGAATTCATGTGACATATCTGTAAGCGTTGCCTTTTGCAGGAAACTATCGCTCATCACATCGAATCATGCGTGATTAAGGTGCTGCTTCATCAAGTTGAAATACATATTGTTCCATTTGATTAGTACCGGTATTTTATTTTAAGATAGGTGCTCATTAAATTCTAATGTTGCATTTTTCGTGCAAGTTGGCCTAACAGTATAAAATATATACGTCATGTATTAAAAATCAGAATTACTGAAAATTCCTTGTATTTTGTTCAAAATAGCCTTGACTTTTACTTCATTCTTGGTTTAAAAAAATGATGAAAAGGTGCATTTTTAGACCTAACAATGCACCATTTGAGGTGTAAAACTTCAAAATTTTGCCGGGGGGGGGGGGCATGTCCCCGCCCCCCTCGAAGTACAGCTGAGTGGCCACAGGCCGCTCGCAGTTTTTCTCCCATCCAATTTGGAACCACCCCCTTACTCAAATCATGGATACGCCTCTGGTCCAGGTATAACCGGTGGCATCGTAGAACATGTAGCAAATATACTCGCAGACAAAATCTACGGGATTCGGTACGTGGCCGGTTGAAAGCGGCAAACAAATATTCAGAATTTTATTTATTCATTCATTTATATCATCGCTTGGTCGACAGGCACAGGCCCAATGACAGACCCAGTAAAACCATATATACATATAAATACACAGAATATTATACGTATAAACACAATAAATACATAAAATGTGATGAGTTTCCAACTGTCAGAATTAACCGTAAAAGAAACTGGACACTTGTGCTTTAAAACTGACAAAGGTGGAGAAAATGTCCAAGTTAGGCACAGCGTTAAAAGTTCTGAGTGCTCTTGGTAGGAAGCTAAAATTTCTGACATTGATTCGTGATCTAGGAATTAAAAACAGAGGAGTCGTTCTAATGTGTCTTTGAGGAACATAAAAAGGGATTTGAGCGAGTACATACGAACAATTGTACTTAGCGGAGATTATACCCTGTAAAAAAGTCAGATCTAAAACCTTTCTCCGCCCACTTAACATAGGTAAATTAAACATCCTGCACGCTCGTTCGTATCATATTTCCGGGTAATAAACTGAAGTTTTAAAATATAAATATCTTATAAAACTCTTTTGGATGTTCTCTATTCGCTCAGACAAATATTGACATTCAGGAGACCACACAACAGAACAATACTCAAGTCTACTCCTTACTAGTGATACGTAGAGGGATTTCAGGGCGCTCATAGAAGAAAAAGAACCGCATGATCTTTTTATCAGCCCGAGCATTGTATTGTTTCCAAGCTTTGATCGTCAAGCCTGCAGTCAAACATTATCACATTTTTCTTATTAGTGAAAGATATAGCGTGACATTTACGGATGTTCAACAACGGTTTCCACAATACACACCACCTGTATACTCTCATAAGATCGTCCTGCTATAGAAAACAGTCATTCATACAAGTGACTTCACGAACAAAACTTTGAATCATCTGCATAAATACTAATCTGGCTGTGTTGTAGAACAGTCGGGAGGTCATTTACAAATATTACAAACATCAAAGGACCAAGGATGGATCCTTGGGGCACTCCTGAAGGAACATGACAATGATAAGATGCCAAACCATTGACTGTAACACATTGCCTCCTGTTGTGGAGGTAAGAATGAAAAAGGTTGAGTAGGGTCCCGTGAACACCATCCGCTTGGAGTTTGTGAAGCAAAAAATTGATGGTTTACCGTATCAAAAGCGTTAGCACAGTCAATATATATGCAATCAACTTGCTTCTTTGAATCTATGGATTTCGACAAAACACCAACAAATGACACTAAATTAGTAGCCGTTGATCGCCCTCTAACAAATCTGTGCTGAAATTCGCTGATATAACCTTCCACAACAGGGTATATCTGGTTGTGTATGATACGTTCAAGAGAGAGAATAAAGGTAGAAGTGAAACCGGGCGGTAATTGCTGACGGCTTGTTTATCACCAGCCTTGAAAATTAGTGTAACATTGGCTTGTTTGAACCTGTCGTAGAAAACCCCTGTGCGGATGCATTTTTTAAATATAACAGTCAGTGGAACAGCAAGCTGTTCCGCACATGTTTTCAAAATGATACCAGATATGTTGTCAGCACCACACGCTTTGCGCTGATCCGTCTCTTTAAGTATTTTCACAACGGACTGAAGCTGAGTATGAATTGTAAACAGTGATTGATTGTTTATGATGGGTATTTCTGGTAATTCTGTAGGGTTTATAAGATCTGCTTTGACATAAACAGACTAAAAAAAGTCATTGAAAAGTTTTGCTACGCCTTGCAAATCTGTAGCAGTTTTAGTCCCATGAGTTACTTGGCCCGGGACGTTTGCACATTTATATTTGGCCTTCACGAATGACCAAAATCTTTTTGAATTCCCATTAAGTGGCTCTTCTACCTGTTGAATGTAGTCAGTGTATTTGAAGTCCCTTAAGCTCTTGAATGCTTTCCTAATTTCCGAAAAGACATACTTATCATCGGGATGACCTGTTTTCCTGCTTTTTCTCCTAGCGTTTTGTTTTTCTTTCTCAAGACAGATTAAGTCATTATCATACCACGCGGGATATTTTTCGTTTCGCAATTGCACTTTTGGAACACATTCCTTGATCACATAATATAAATACGAATAGAAAAATTTAACACATTCATCAACGGAGTGCATGTACTGCATAGAGGACCAATGATATAGAGACAGCAGTTTGTTCATTTGTTCAAAATCAGCCTTTTTATAGTTGAAAACCGAGCGTGTCACATTGCTTGGAGTAACCAACCGTGGCACGTGAAAATAAATTGAAACAGCCTGGTGGTCAGACTGTACAGCTCGATAAGTCAAACATACTTTGTCTACACTGAAATTAGACAAAACCAAATCAAGTACATTGTTCCCACACGGAGGTTCAGTGTTATGTTGTTTAAGGCTAAAATCGTTTAACAAGTCACTAAAAACGCTTGGATATATGACAGTCTGTTGGACTGGGTGTTGTTGACCCGTCCTGCTTCCTGATCCAAGTTAACTTTGACAGGTTGAAATCACCTACAATTAGGACTAGGTCTTTTACACTGCACCTGATACTAGCCTTCTGAAGCGAATCCCAGATATCTTCTATACCATCGGAAATTGAATCAGGAGGTATATATACGCTGCAAATGAAAGGTTGTCGGTCACAAAGAGAAATTTCAACCCAAATGTTTTCTCTTGATGTTTCTAGTTCATTGCAACGTCTTGATATAAGTTTATGTTTCACTGCAATGAAGACCCCTCCACCTGTCTGTTTTGTAGATAATGTGTCCTCGCGATCACGGCGGTATATATTGTACAAGGACACATCCACAATTCCTGTATCTAGTATTTCAGGCTTTAACCAAGACTCGGTAGTGCATAAATGTCAAAAGAGCAAGCACCCATAAAAAGTTGCAAATCCTGGAGTTTACTGCAAACGCTGCGACAGTTTTGGTAGTTGTGGATTCGGCCGGACCTGGATTTAACTCTATGCCGATCAGTAAAGTCAATATGAAGATATAAAACTGAAAATCCACCTTGCTCTTTTTGCTGGAAGTTCTATGTATTGACCCAATGGTTGAGGGCGCTAAAAGAGACAACACGTGTGAACATTGGCTCTCAAGTGAAAAACAGCTTTCCATTAGCTTACCCGGCAAAAGTTCACTACTCGGGACTTCTCTATGTCAGTAGAGTCTCCTCTACAGATTTGAAAAACGTTTCTGGCTTGCAAACTTGATACAACAACGAATACCAGCAGAGTTACCTCCGCTCCTACCACTCCGGGCGCCATCTTTGTGGCAATTGAATCAAATTAGCATTGTGGTTTGAAGTAAAACCATCCTCATTTGCATCTCGAAACTTGAATTGTTACCAACGTTAACACATTGCAAATGCATCAATGAATATTCTCTATCGAAACTTTTATTTGCTCAACTTGTAGCATCTTTGGAATGTAGTGACAGGTGTAACGTTCAAAGTATCAATCTGCTGCACATTTGAAGTAATGCGAAACATGATTACTTTATATTCAAGTCTACTTGAATGCTGACTTAAAATATTTAACGATTCACCGATACCGCCAGATATGTCCCCCTCCACACTTCCATCTAAACTTTCTTCGATCGCCTTTCAGAGTTTTACTTGACGTCATGATAAAACGATATATGACAAAATATTTGAGGCAAATATTTGGCAGACAATATGTAACTAGATTCTTAAGATTTCCTCTGAGAAAGCAAGGGGAAAAACCTTGGTCACAACAGATGATGGCTCAGTTTCACATTTTGCATAGTTATTAACAGTTTTTAATTAGCAATAGACTGCAATAAAATGTGTACACATACATCGAGTCAGTACATCGAAATATAAGAGTCTACATCACACTTCTCTTTATTAGTTACACTCTCATTTACGTTGACTTTTTCAGCTCTCACAAAATATAAAATTAATGCAAATCATTCAGCGATAACATTTGTACTAAATTTTGACATCAAAGTAGTAAAATTACAAGCTATATATATATATATATATATATATATATATATATATATGCAGTGCAAAGCATTAAACAAAATACATTATTTTTCTCTGCAGTGTATGAATGTGATGTCCACTGGTCACTTTTCGCACCCCGCAGATAAAGGCAATGTCCGACCGATTTTGATAATTTCGTTCATTTCGAAACTCAGATATATTTGGACATATGTCCGAATTTAGTACTTTTAGCCCAAATACAATCTGACGAAATTAACGAAATTCTTTTGATGTGAACATGGTGGTCAAAGGACTGCGTTATCACAGTGACCTTTGTATCCTTATTTCTGACCATAGGTATCTGCTTTGAAATGTCCATTTCAAAGGATATTTCTCTGAAAGGAATTAACTAGTTTTTGTCACATAAAAACTTATTTACTCTAAATATTCTCCAGAGCAAAACCTTATCAGGAATTTTCTAAGAAATGACCAGTGCTTTTGTAAATGGTTCAAGTGCCTTTGGCGGTTCATAAGGGATGTTGTACTCCCAATGGCACGGTCTTTCATGGGGGGAAGGAAAGCTTGAAAATGCCTAGTGCACTTGTCCCCCCTTAATTGGGACATGCTGAATATTCAGTCGCCGCTTCCTGTTTGAGTAAGTGTGGAAATCTACCAGCCATCTGGTTGCTCCAATGCGAGAAGAGAGCTCCCGATGGGCTTTGTTTACATATGCGCTTTGAATGTCAGCACAAACGCGTTATGCATAGGAAGGTAAAAATTCTCACAACCTCAAGTTAAAGATTTGTAAAAGTTAACCTTCAATTGTTTGAAATACATTTATACGATTCAGTTATCACAAAATCGTCCTTGCTTGCCATGTTCCAATTCCAAAACCCCTATCGAGTCCCGCTAGGTAATGTTTCGGAGAAATGACAGGTTTGCATTGTGATTGGCTGAAAATACGATGGCTGCCACATGACAGCCAGCTAACGCACGCCTTTCGGTGTTCAAATTTAATTTTCTGTCACTTTTTATCACGCTCTCCACCTTTTCTGGAGGATTTATACAATAATATTAACGTATCCATGTATATTGCGTTTATAGTTTCGAAAATTCATGAATCACCTCAGTGTGTAGCAAGTGCCTCCGGCTGTGCCCAGGTAACAAATTAAACGGATGTCAAAAGAGGTAATGTTTAAACGGGGAAAGAACATACATTTTTTTTAAACATGTTTCAACAAATGTCCAAGTTACCCAATGCCTAACAAAAATTAATGTGTGGTTCCGGTAACCTGACAGACCCTACTAAAAAGGTCTAACCCCAAAATAAATGGAACCAAAAAAAAAGTACTTTTAAACCGCCCTTCCTTAATAAATACTGGTCGACCCAGGCCAGTGCTACAAACTTAGTCAGAGACCCAAGTGGCCCAAATAAGTCCGTATTTTTTCAGTGGCCCAAATGTGACCTACACGGCCCAAAGGGCCAAAGGCATGCAGGGGGGGGGGGTATGAGGGCATTCCCCCCCCCGAACAATTTTGAATTTGAGCATGCAAAATGGTTTATCTGGGGGTGTCGAGTATCATGCCTTCACATGGTTGACACAATTACACCATTTTAGTCATTACTGTACTGATTTGGCTATTTTCCCTCAGATTGTACAAAAATCTTATGCAAATTAGCAAAAACTAGTAAAAATCATATTTAAAACAACAACGCCATGTTATCAATTAAGATAAGACAAATTTTGCATTCATAGAAGTAAGGCTTTAGAAAAATTTTGCACACATATTTTGGTTATCAATTCGGTGAAAATTAACCGATAAATTATCCCGCAATTAGCAAGTTGTGTATTTGCTCTATAAAAGCAAGGAGCAAAAATACATTAAGATAATCACTAGGCATGAACGGACTTAACCTTATCACTGAATGTTGATTGATAATATTTCATGTACGCATATACCGGGATGATGCAATACAATTGGTGAAAGCACACCAAACTATGATGCATGAAATGGGAGCACCAAATGCCTAGGGAATTTCCGCGGTGGTCCAAAACATAAGAATAACAGAAATGCAAGTATGAAAACGGAAAAATATTAAGTTGTTTTGCACAGGTTTGAGGCTAAATTGCTTTAATTATTTATGAATTGAAAGATTGATCTAAATTTTCAATAAATGGATATATAAATAAATATAAGCATCAAAGGCGTAATTTTTATAAATCCAGGGACCTGCTTTATATATATATATATATATATATATCTATATATATATATATATATATATATATATATATATACATATATATATATACATATATATATATACATATATATAAATATATATATATATATATATATATATATATATATATATATATATATATATATATATATATATATATATATATATATGTTGCAGGTCCCTGATATAACTAAGATACTGAAACTATAGATATATAAAGCGGTTCCTCTCCAAGAATGATTTCACCTTATTTTTGAAATGTTCTTACATTCACTGTCTATGATACACCCTGACAGGTTCCGCATGGGAATAGGTATAATCATGGTACAGTAGTACCTGCAATCACTGACTCCAGTTTCCACCTGGTCAAAACGACCAGGTTTCTTTGGCACAGGCACTCTTGCAATGTTAAATGACCTGATGCGCAAGACCACGGTGCTGTCCAATTGCTGCAGCAAATTTACATTACCTGGATCATTTTTTCAATAAATTTCTTCACATGAGAAACACTTATTTTCGATAAATTATGTAGCATTTTTTAAGAACTGTGACACAAAATGTTTCTATAATGCTCCAGTTCAACAACCTTAGACCAGCTGCAATGCGCGACCGACCAGCAAAATCACCCGACAAACAACCACCCATTAAAACAAGTTAATGAGTATTGCAGAGCAATACATAGTCCCCCGCTCGTCGCCCAACAGGTAAAATTTCATTACAAGAAGTCAAATGTAACACAAAATTATAGTCAGGACGTGAAAATACTGAACATTTACAAATCACTGTGACCCACATATTTGACCTGGTGACCTAGTTTTGCTTTGTGGCACATTCTTAGATTAAGCTTCACATTTGTGTAAAATTTCATTAATCTAAGTAAAAGGACAAAAAAGTTATGGCCCTGACAAGATTTTGAATGGATTTCACAGTGACCTAGATATTTGACCTAGTGACCTACTTTTGCCATGTGACACAACAACTCCCCAGGTAGTATTAAAATAATAAATTTGGTAGCTGTAGGTATTATAGTAAGGGAAACATGGCATGGACAAGGTTTTACATGGAGTTTACACTCTGACCTAGATATTTGACCTAGTGACCTAGTTTTGCGTCGTGACACACTTTTAGGTCACAATACATTATCAGTAAAATTTGTTAACAAGAAGTCAAATTTTTTTTAGAATTACAGTAAGGACATGAAAATAATGTACATTTATATATTACTGTGACCCAAATATTTGACCTAGTAACCTAATTTTACTTTACGACACATTTCCATGTTTAGTTTCACATTTGTGTAAAATTTAATCCAATCTAAGTGAAAGGACAAAAATGTTATGGCCCCGACAAGTTTTTACATGGATTTCACATTGTGACCTAGAGTTTGAACCTAGTGACCTACTTTTGCCATGCTACACTCCAGCACCCAAAGAAGTATGCACATAACAAAGTTAGTAGCTGCAGGTATTATGGTATAAGAAATTTGGTGCTGACAAGGTTTTACACAGAATTTTATGCTGTGACCTATATATTTGACCTTGTGACCTAATTTCCCTCATGACACACTTTTGGGTCAAGGTACATTATCATGTAAAATTTCATAAAAAGAGGTCCAAAAGTTAAAAAAATTACAGTCAGGACCTGAAAATTATGTATATTTACATATCGTGGTGACCCAAATATTTAATCTAGTGACCTAGTTTTGCTTCATGACACTTTTTAAGACTAAGTTTCACATTTGTGTAACATTTCATGACTCTAAGTAAAAGGACAAAAAAGTTATGGCCCAGACAAGATTTTTCATACATATGTATTCTGTGACCCAGATATTTGACTTAGTGACCTACTTATGGCACACGATACACCTCTATCCTAGGAAGTACAAACACATAAAATTTGGTAGCTGTGGGTGTTATGGTGTTGGAAATATGGCCCAGAGAAGTTTCGGACGGACGGACTGATGGACGGACTGACGGACAGACGGACGGACGGACGGAAGGACGGACGGACGGACGAGGTGCAAACCTATAGTCCCCCACCAAGTGGGTGGGGGACTAAAAAGGTCGTTCAAATCAACCTTAACCAAGTTGTTAGACCAATTTAACCGGAAAGCTGGCCAACGCATGGCGTTATTTTGCAGTAAAGTCAACTCAAACACAGCATTTTATTTCAACTTGTCTGGACGGTCAACTTAGGCCGGGGAAAAAAGCATAGCTGCTGCATATAGCCACGATGGGTGCATTATCAGTATCTAGTGTCGCTAGGTTTCAGGTGTCTGTTCACCGAGTTACCAGAGCAAACAGTCGTCAACGTATTTTTAAAAGATGACTTATAATCTTAAATTTAATCTGCCCGCTCTGTTGTATCTGAAGCAGTTATCATGGTTAGTTATAAATCCAAATGCAGCACGAAGCCATGCACACACACACACACACACACACCTTCAGCGCCCATTTAAACATGGTGCAAAGCATTGTGGGAAAGCAAAGTCACAGGAAAGCGTGGCCACGTGTTTTCAGCACGGTTCCAGGTGTCCGATTTTCGAGTTACCAGGGCAAACGGTCGTTAAAGTACTTTTCAAACATGACTTACTATCTTGACTTTAATCTGCCTGCTCAGTTGTGTCTGAAGCAGTTATCATCGTTAATTACAAATCTTAACGCGACACGGCGCATCAGCGCTCCATTTTGAACATTGCGCACTTAATGCATTGATTGCGGGACAGTCTCACAAAAGTACACTTAATTTGGATATCAAAGTGAATCGCGGCCACAGCATATATATCATTATTCATGCTCTGTACTAATTGCAAAATATATACTTTTTTGTTTCATATACTATCACCCTCTTCCTGCCCCCACTCGACAAGATCGTCCCAAGGCTCATTTACAAACCATTGGCATTGGGTGTGAAACTCACTATTTTCACAATGGCAGCAAACGATTGGATATTTTGAAGAGCTAGCATCCAAAATATATGTGTGATTAGTGTTAAGGGAAGGTTAATCTGTCAAATGAATGTAATGTGCAATATATAGTGGCACTTTTCCAGAGTGAGCATTACCTGAAAATGTAAATACAACGACAAACTGTGACCAGTTGTAAGCGCCAGAAATAGTATTTTGTGTCAGATATGTAGGTCGCCCTGAGGCAATGAAATAAGGGTCAGCAATAGGCTCAGTGCCAAGGGCCCCAGTGTGTCAAAGAAGAAGCTCAATGGAGAAAGTTGTCCCTATAGTTGATACAGGTCCGAAAGTACTGGTGAGTTTTCGTGTAAGTGGTAATCAAAAATAAAGAGGCCCACAAACTTTACAATTTTCCCAAAGGCAACTATGTTCCAATTCCTGTAACCCCATTGTAAACAAACAGTTAAAGTTATGTAAAATCTCCGATATCTTTTGCAGATACTTGTGACGAGACTATGATAACACAAATGTGGCCAGTTTAACTTGAACAAGTAGCCTCTGACGCTAGCCATATCCCCCGCCCCACAGTAATCATGGTGGTAAATAAACATGATGTACATTGGTATATTATAGTTGGTAAAATGCGAAAGGTTTCTGTTGGTGCCAATATGGAAATAAATACAGAGAGCCTTTAAATGCATTATGTGCCCCCCTTTTAACAAGTAGCCACTGAACCCCCCTCCGTATGAGGGTGAACCAGTGCAGAAGGGGTTTGTTTGCTATTCACATCTTCCTTAACATGTAGGACTTAAAATAAAGTTGGCTGAAATGAGAAAGAAAAAAGTTTACTTAAAAAGGATCCTGCAGTTCTTGGTTATCTGCAAAAAAAAAAAAAAATACAAAAAAAAAATACAAAAGAAACACAATCAACTTTTTCCTTATTATAATTGCAAAGTTATACTCCTGACAAAATGTATTGCATCTTGAGCTTGCTTAATGAACTTTGTTAATTGATATTTTAATGAAGGAAAGTAATTAGTCAAAAAAAATTCTGCCTGTGCACACTTCCTACTTCTGGTCTACCAACGCTGAAAATCTGAAAGGGTCACACTTTTAGTTGCAAAGTTATGCTTCACACAAAATTGTATTGTATCTTGAGCTTGCTTAATGAACTTAATTAATTAATTAATCAATGAAAGTAATTACCCACGCAAAACATTGCGTATGCACACCTACTACCTAAGGTCTATTAGCCATTAAAATTTCAAAGGGTTGGTATTAATAGTTTAGAAAATATGGCACGGACAAATCTTGAGCTTGCTTCATGAATTTTGTTAATTAATCAATTGATGAAAGTAATTAGCCGCACAAAACAATGCCTATGCACACCTACTACCTAAGGTCTAGCAACCATAAAAAATTCAAAGGGATAGAATCAATAGTTTAGAAGATATGGCCCGGACAAAATTTGTATTGTAGCTTGAGCTTGCTAAATGAACTTTGTTAATTAATTGATTAATTAATGGAAGTAATTAGCCACAGAAAACAATGCCTATGCCTCCTTCCACCTTAGGTCTACCCACCATGAAAAGTTCAAAGGGCTAGCATTTATAGTTTACAAGATATGGCCCAGACAAAATTTGTCTTGCTGAACGAACTTTGTTAACCAATTAATTAATGCAAGTAATTAGCCACACAAAACAATGCTTACGCACACTTACTACCTAAGGTCTAGCAACCATAAAAAATTCAAAGGGATAGGATTAATAGTTTAGAAGATATGGCCCGGACAAAATTTGTATGTAGCTTGAGCTTGCTTAATGAGCTTTGTTAATTAATTAATTAATTAATTAATTAATTAATTAATTAATTAATTAATTAATTAATTAATTGATTGATTGAAGTAATAAGCCACAGAAAACAATGCCTATGCATACCTTCTACCTAAGGTCTACCCACCATGAAAAATTCAAAGGGCTAGCATTAATAGTTTAGAAGATATGGCCCGGACAAAATTTGTCTTGCTGAACGAACTTGTTAATTAATTAATTAATGCAAGTAATTAGCCACACAAAACAATGCCTATGTAAATTTATTACCTAAGGTCTAGCAACCATAAAAAATTCAAAGGGATAGGATTAATAATTTAGAAGATATGGCCCGGACAAAATTTGTATTGTAGCTTGGGCTTGCTTAATGAACTCTGTTAATTAATTAATTAATGGAAGTAATTAGCCACAGAGAACAATGCCTATGCACACCTTCTACTTAAGGTCTACCCACCATAAAAAGTTCAAAGGCTAGCATTAAAAGTTTAGAAGATATGGCCCGGACAAAATTTGTCTTGCTTAACGAACTTTGTTAATTAATTAATGCAAGTAATTAGCCACACAAAACAATGCCTATGTAAACCTATTACCTAAGGTCTCCCCACCGTAAAAACTTCGAAGCGGTAGCATTAATAATGTAGAAGATATGGGCCGGACAAAATTTGTTTCGGACGGACGGAAGGACGGACGGACACACGGACGGTGCCCATTACCATATCCCCTCCTCCACTTCGTGGGCGGGGGATTATGATTTCGAGAAATAATAAAAAATGTACAAGAAAACAATATTTTTTACCTAAAACACTTTTGTTCATACTACGATTGTAAATTTAGAGTTCCATCTTAAGTGCAGACAGAAACTGCAAAACTTGCTGCCGATTGAGAATACATGTTTATTATGTCAGGGATGCATGTTTCTGTGATATTTGACGAAAAGTGAAGTCACTTTTCCAGTTGGACATTACCTTAACATAGAAGATAATGCCAGTACCTGTTACACGTATATGATAAGATTCAATGTTCAGTCGGAGAAATTATCTTCAGACAAAAAGTACGCTCAGATGCATGGACAAATAACAAGTGAACAGGAGAAGAATATAAGAATTAACAAAATTGTGTCCTAAGGCAGTGTCCTGGACATCGAACAACAGTATGTGAAGCGGGCATCTGAAGATTGAGACTTGACTGCAAACCTGTCAGCCTCCATTAGCGTTTCTCTTTGTAAGCTTCGGCGCTTGTGCTGCGTCTCCGTGTACGATAATCCTGTCAGATTTACAACACTTATTTTCCAATCCGTTATGTTGGCTGAATATAAACACCTGGGTCCTAAAACACACCTTTGATAAGATTTTGTTGGATAAAGATTTGACTCTCTTGTTCAGTTACATTAGGAAGTTGCACTACGCTAGAAAGTTAAGCCCTGCCTGCCAGGTACTTGCATGGGATTCGATAAAATCTTTCCTTCTTACAAATGTTAAGCAAAGATGATCTTCATGTATCAAAGCACGCCTACACTTGATAAGACTCCAATTAAGTACACATGCCCAACACTTACTGGTGTACTTTGATGAGTCGTGCACTGGTATAGTATGTACTATTGTTACTGATACAATGCCTACGGCTAATTGTGATATTTTGGATCACTTAACGAATTAATGTGAAGCGTTGGAAAAGCGTCTTCCTCAATTTGATCGTTTCGAAAGGTAAACGTCGTGATGAACTGTACGCTACATGACCAAATAAACGCATACGCAACTTCATTTAAATGCTTAGATGTGCACTGATCTTAGTCTTTGAACTACTGTGAACGCACCCTGTCAAGAATATGTTTTATTTTGAAGTGCTTATTACTTTTATATTCCTGAGAAAAAAAAGGTCACCCCAGCCTCCAACATACCGATGATGATGCCCCTGTCGAATTCAAAGATCTGCGAGTGACCCGTACGCTATGGCATTGTGAATTCACATCGAATTGCCAATGGCTCCTTGTAAAACTACAGGCACCCCAATAACAGACATACTTTTTACAGCTTTCTGGCCGTTATCTTCCTTCCAGGGCATTACCTTTTTGCGTAACCGCTCAGGCATACAGCTAGCTATCCTGTCCTTGGAACATAACATGCTATGTGACACCCATATTTCTATACAAACTAATATTTAGACCAGCCTATGTCAACTCAATGGGAGTGGCCCCTTTTTTCCAAGGAGTATACTTCATAATACCGAGCACATACACTTTGATGAACTACAATAATGATAATAATAATAATAATAATGATGATGATGATAATAATTATTCATAATACCGAGCACATACACTTTGATGAACTACAATAATAATAATGATGATGATAATAATAATTATATCATCATCATCATCATCATCATCATCATCATCATCATCATCATCACCACCATCATCAGCTCAGATTTCCAAACTAAACATTATCAACTCCCTGTCCAGAAAACTACTATGTGGGCACTGACAACTCCGGCATTTGCCAATAGATAAAACACAAGGCAGTGGGAAACTATAAAAGACAAGTTACCCTGACGTGGAAGCTTGTATTTTGTAATTCATTTTAATCACAAAAGAGATAATTTCAGGAACGGAATGAGTAAAACATATTTCGATTGAAACTAAAGGTGTTTGCCTCGAAAGAAGAGTTTAATGTTATCGACTGGTATCACGTATTTTCACAGACACCAGGTCTTCATCAAAATCGTGTGTGTGTGTGTGTGTGTGTGTGTGTGTGTGTGTGTGTGTGTGTGTGTGTGTGTGTGTGTGTGTGTGTGTATTTGCTTTTGTTTTTGTTTTTGCTTTCCACCAAGCATGTGGTGAAGAAAGTCTCACCAATTCAATCCTGATTTGTTTCCTTTGGCAAGCCCCAAGAATCCACGGGGAGAGCGCTTTATACGACTGTTTACTCGGATTACGTTGACCTGATGGTCACTCTCATTCTGCCATTTAATAATCTTTTCTTATGAAAGCGCAATACTGAAGAAAGAAGACAGGCAGATTATTGTTCATCGGCTTGAGCAAGAAAAATTTGGACAATCTTTGAAGTTGTATTGCAAGCACAAATAATGTCTTCCTTGTGCTGCGGTATCACACAGTAATACAAATGTTCCTTTCATGTAATTTTGACTGATTAGTCTAGAGATATCGGTCACCATTATGTCCTAATGGTTTCTTACATCAATGAAGTAAAGATTGTGTCAATTGTCTGCATTAAGGGTGCACGATCTTTGAAACCGTTCCCCCGAGCATGTGGGTATATCTGTACAGACCTTCCATATCAGGTCGCCACATTTCATAACAGCATGAATACAAATCAGTAGACATTCGACATTGTAAGATGTCCCATGTAATTTTGACAATGGCAAAAAGTCCAAGAAAAAAATTTTCTGCACACAACAAATTAGTAGCATTAGGAAAACACGAATGACAACGTGCGGAGTAGCTCTTCATCAAAGGTCAGATTATTACCCCCTTTTATACATTCAGACAAAATCACAGGCAAAGCGTACAAGCTTGTAAAAGAAGATTCAATGATGTTAGTTCTTTTTCAAAACTGACGACAAAAGAAATGTTTTCACGGGCAGCCTGTGACACGTATTCAAGCTATAAATACTCAATGTATGAGTCTGCAATGATCGACAACAATTTAGGAGGCAAATGTTGCATAGTTTGCTTCATTTACACCTGCATCTTTGTTAGTTATACGTTTACAGATGTATCTGGAACACCTAGCTATGTACTCGGCTAGTGTGGCCTGAAAGCATACGCTTTGACGGGTGGCAGATGAACAGCATTTCATACATATGTATAAAATTACGCCTTGAAAAGAAAGAAACAAAAGGTAAAAAGAAAAAAAAGGAATGTACAATGATTCAAGCCAGAGTTTATCGAATTATGAAATTTAAGTAAAGTAAAATTGTCAGGTTACCTTTTTTCACCACATGTTTATATTAATTGGTCTTTGTGTGTGTGTGCGTGCGTTTTTATTCTTGTTGATTCATGAAATCGGCAGGAGATCGGTATGTTGCAGTTTGTCGAGCCTTGTTTTGGGCTACACGTGCTGGATGTCCAGCGGGCATATCCATGTCCTTTGGCGCTTGCAGACAAGCACTGCTCTTCAAAGCCAGCTTGATTCCTTGGTGTGTCTGTTTGTTTTTCTATCTTTTTTTCTGCTCTTGTTTTACGTCCGACGGAGCAAACTCAGTGCATACACGCATGTACTTCAAAGTAGATAGTTATACATGAGTTTGCCTATTTCACGTGAAGCCACAATATTAGTAAGGAGAGAATGCACATTACGCTTTGTATGGGCTGAACATCTGGATCAGCACGTTGCTGCACAGGAATGTCAAAGGACTTTACTTCCCTTTTATATATATATATATATATATATATATATATATATATATATATATATATATATATATATATATATATATATATATATATATATATGTATATATATAACTATATATATATAACTATATATATATTGTTATATATATATATATATATATATAACTATATATATATATAACTATATATATATATAAATATATATATATATATATATATATATATATATATATATACATATATATCACAAACTGCACTACACGGACTGACTCCATACTGGTTTGTTCGAAAATATACTTGGCCTATTATGAGACTTGGATTTCGATATACAAGATTTATTACACTCACAATGTCTGCATGTGTTGCTGCAGTGTTAACTAATACTTCGCGATTCGGAAAAAAAGTCCGGAAATACTATAAATTTGTCCCTCATACAAAAGACACGCTTATAAAAGGTGTCATTTATTTATTTGTCTGGCTTTTTATAATTAATTTGTTTGTTTATCTGCCAGGTCCCCTGCCTACCCGCCTGTTTGCATGTATATGGATCGATTGACACACACACACGCACTAACACACACACACACACACACACATATATATATATATATATATTATATATATATATATATATATATATATATATATATATATATATATATATATATATATATATATATATATATATATTGGAAAATAAGCGTTTTACATGTCAAAAACAAAAACTGTTAGAACTAAACAGGAAAGATGACGACCCTTACAAATTTTATTCCCGGGTTTTAAATTCAATTTAATAATTTACCGCCAGTAAGAAGTCAATCCAGGGAACGGCTCACTGTCGCAATCGAACAAGGCCCTTGTTTCCTGTCGTTCTCCTAGAACGTTGACTGCAGACAGATGGGTTTTCAAGTAGTCTAATGTGTGGTTATTTCTCCTTCGTTTGGTTCCCTTGTTACCACCTCAGTGCCTCGTAATGTTGTATTTATTTCCCGAGGGAGGTGAAGGCATACTTAAGCCACATAAACATCGCCATAACATTACGATATACTACAACTTGTTCAAAATCACAACGCTGAGGGATTTGATGTTTTTCTCAGGAGGATCCACTGGTCGAAAAGTAATGCCCATACATTTCAAGATGCTTCATGTATTTAGGCTGCATAAGAATTTACCTATTTGACCTTTTCTCTTGTAAATGAATATACAGTTGCTTTAATAGGTTATAAATGCTGATGTACAAACCCACACAAGAATATTGAGATCAAAATTTATACAGTGAAAAATGGCCACACTCCGTTCCTTGATTTTAGTGGGAGAATCCTAGTTTGTCCTACCCGAACTGCTCGACAGCGACTCATAAGATGCTAAATTGTACCTTCCTCGAAAAGACTTACCGACGGCCAAGAGTAAACAAGGTGCCTCTTTTGGTGTGTTAAAAAATCAAATCCCCCCTTCCCCACGAAAAAGTTCATTGTCACCAAATAAAGAGTCGCTTAATAAAAAAACCACCTTCTATGGCCGCAGTTTCCCTGGCAACATTGTCTTGACAATGAAAAACTTAATGCAACCCTGTTGTTCATTTGTATGTCTGTCCATTCATTTATTTATTTATTTTGGGGTTCGCAACTGTATTAGAAGCAAGCGCGAAAATGAATGCAGTGTAAATTTAAAACCAATCAAATATTATGTTCAATATGAAAATACAAAAGTAAGTTTGCCTGGTGCCCACTGTTTTTTTGTGTGTTGTTTTGAAAATTGAAAGTAACAGATTATGTCGTTGCCATTTTAAATTATCTAAATGTGTGCGATTTGTTTCTCATGATAAATCACACTAATTTAGATAATTTAGCGTTCTTTGAGACCAACCTTTCCAAAGAGAATGACGGATGCTGATTGTGTATGGTCGATAAGGTTTGGCTTACATAACTTCTTTGCATTGGACAGCAACTTGCAAAAGTAAATGGCGACAAGAAGTAAAATGAGAAACAAAGAACCTACGAAATTAATATTTTAAATTAGCTATTGTGTCTAGCTTAAATTGAATGTCATAAGATCATATAATATATTTCAAGCGTACATCTTTAAGGTGCCAGAGCCGAGTAGTGATTAAGATGCAAATGATACGTTCGTAACTCTGCCTGACAAACCTTAATGCCTGTATGTACAGGCTTTTATGATTGTTATTGATAACATTTACAAGGTCACGTGACTACTTTTTGGCCTTTGATTGGGTACACTGATTGGTATTGTTAAACTTTGTTACCAGAGTTATCCTCATGTCTCCATGGTAAAAATAATTTAATGAGTACTCTACATTAGATAACGTCTAAAATTGTCTTCCCAAAAGTACAATTTATTTCATATGATTCCAGTTGCAAAGATAAAGACTGTGTCGGCGCTGATGTGAATCATTCTAATTATTATTATAACAAAACGATACTATTCCCGAAACTTAGCCAGCAAAAAGTTCTAGTTATAACATTTAGTTCAGCTGGTCTTTTGTTTTGTTGCTAATGATGAAGACGGCGGTATCGTTATCATCCTCATCATTCCTATTATCACATTTCGGATATATAATTCCACAGTCTCAGTTAAAAAATACATGTCACTGAGTTATGACCAGGTCCACTTGAGCGTCCTTAGTGGTCAGATAAGTGATATAATCTTGGTCTGTAGGGGCATAAATCCATTAGGTGTGATTTGCCTTGATCATTATGGCGCAATTCTATTGTCCAACTGACTTTCTTTATTGTATATCAATGCCAAAGTATGTTGTTCACCTCCTCCTCCTCGATTCCCAAATGAACCATATATCAGTGAGATAACATTTCTTCGTCTATTTCAAAACTATCGAATATGGTATTGGCACATCTCGGTACTAAGGTGGAAAACGCTCACCACCATGATACATTGGTAGTATAGAAACAGCTTGACATGGAATGGACTCCAGTTGCTTCAGCATCATAGAATTACGAATATTTTAAGACTGATAGGAAAAAATATGACAAAAGTGCAGTTGGCGACGTTCTGAGACTACTTCATTTGTATTGGCTGGTGATCTGGACGTTCTGCATTATAGGAAAAAGACAGCACAGTCAGACCTATCGATAAGACCACAATTGAATATCACCATTGTGTATTTCGTTTCTTTCGAATATTACTGGGAAGAGACGATATACAGACTTGGCAATACACAGAATGAAAATTAAATTGACATTGAACCACATAAAGATGCAGAATGGACAGGTCACGGAGAGTTTGTTCTTCAACAAATTCCAGATCTTACTTTGACGTATCGAATTCCATTATTTCTCACAATGACCCTACTTTAGGAACAGAAGAACATCATTTTCGTCCCATCATCTGTCTCTATACGTTGGGGAAAGCAGTCTGATATTGGAACCAGATAAGGCGCTACTTTGTGTTCTTCTGGTGGGTGTATGTGCTTCATAATGGCATAGTGTGTCTAATTGATGCGTAATAATGAATGTATTCTATCAAACCATCTCTTCTCAATGATACAGACATTCTCCTGTACCAAGTTCTTTATTAGGAAATTTAATACTTTTATATGATTGGGCATAGCAGGCCTCACTTTAATTTCCAGAAAAATGAGACAATACCGAATATGACACCGCTTAGGTCATTGGAAGTAATGCGAGCAGCTTTAATAAGCGCTTATCAAGAATTTTGAGCTCACATTAACCAAAAAAATTATAATAACCTGCGTTGTAAAACCCATAACGGTATCTTTGACCAAGTGTATATTCGGCAAACTTGTTATAGACAAAGTTTAGAACAAATCCACACAGTTTATGTACCTTTTGCGCGCACGCGCCACATGCCAACTCGCTACGTTGAAAACAAACCAATGATAACAAACTGTTTAATGGTATTTTATTTTTTGAAGGTATCCACACTGCAGAATGAAATTAAAATTACGAGATGCGTAGCAAGTTTGTGAGATATCTAAGGTTGTCATGTCATTTTCCGGCAAAAGTCCTGTCTTACACATAAATATAAACAACGGAATTCTGGAATCTGAATTTGAACATAATCACAGATTACATTTGTTAGATCTTTGTTATTTGTTACGTTTCTTATCGTCTACCTGTGAAAAATAACACTTCCTCTCAGCAATTTTTGTAGTTTTGTTTACGAACTTTGAGGTGATTCCATTAAACATATTATCAGGCAAAATATTTGTTCTATGGAAAAGTGACCCCCCTCCCAAAAAAACCCTCAATGATTCTAAAACAATTTTGTGTACTTCAAAATGTAGACTATAGCCGTTCGTAAAAGTTCTTTACTTAAACTTGAATTGTAGAAGGGAGTTTGATTTTCTAACATCTGGAGGAATGAAGTTCCAAAACTGAAGGATGGATGGGAGATAAGACATACCAAAACACTGTCTCGGTACAAATCCAATTCACAATATTCCTAGTAGTCAATGCAGATTCATGGGAAACAAGGTCGTAAAGCTATCAGAGAGTCAAAGTATGTGACCTTTTTGGAGAGCAAAACAAAATTTAAATACTTGTGCTCGGAGAATAATATTGCCACGCAATGTACTTCAAAATGTAGACTATAGCCGTTCGTAAAAGTTCTTTACTTAAACTTGAATTGTAGAAGGGAGTTTGATTTTCTAACATCTGGAGGAATGAAATTCCAAAACTGAAGGATGGATGGGAGATAAGACACACCAAAACACTGTTTCGGTACAAATCCAATTCAAAATATTCCTTGTAGTCAATGCAGATTCATGGGAAACAAGGTCGTAAAGCTATCAGAGAGTCAAAGTATGTGACCTTTTTGGACAGCAAAACAAAATTTATATACGTGTGCTCGGAGAATAATATTGCCACGCAAGCTCATTCATGACAAGGAAACGTGCGGTGTGTTGAAATGCGCCAACACGCATTTCAGCAGCTTTGTGTTGCATGTTGGCGCATTTCAGCAGCTTTATATCGTCATGGCGTCAAGGAATAAGGGGAGTCAGCATCTCAGTTTAGTATGCTCAGAGAGGCTTGTGTTCTACTCAGGTCACAGGTGAGCAGATACAACTTACTCCCTACTTCACACAGAAACGTCCAGAGGTAAATGTTAAAATCATGCAAATAACTGTTCTTGCTGAAAGCGTGATTTACTGACAGTTTTCCTAGTCATGGTTTTATCAATAGGCTATAATATGCTGTACGATCTTAATTTTTCTTAATGAAAGCGGTCCACCGAGTTAATTCAAAAGAGAAGTTCGGCTCTGGCTACCTGATTAACTGTACAAGTTGAACAGTCAAAGGTCATTTTCTGTATTGAATGATCTCTGACCTAAACCTACCTGTGACCGGCCATGCTGAGATTGCCCCTTGGCTTATTGTTGCCCACTGTCGGTGCCACCCATATTCAATTACATGTAAGTAAGGGCCATACAGTATATATATATATATATATATATATATATATATATATATATATATATATATATATATATATATACATTATTTTATTTTTCAAGAGACTTTGAATATCCAATTATGTCAGAGGGTAAGACGTTGGTCAGCTTTATTCATGGTACTAGACGACACATTGCGTATATTACCAGTATTGAATGTCGTCTGCTGAGGATTACCCCCTGAGAGTAGATACGATTGACTTTAATGTTTCTTTTGGCCGACTCAGCTAGATCACAAGCAATTATCAGAACGCTATCGTATCATCTTCAGACTGTATAATGCCAAGGGTTTAAAGCAAATCACTGATATGGCCTGGAAATAGCAGAGAGCATGTGATACAGCCAGGAGGTACACCAGCTTCAACATGAGACCAGGACGAAGCTCGTTTATTAATTGCAACAATTATAAAACCGCTGCTCACGCAGCTTTCCATGAATTGTGCGCCAGGGTCTTCGAAACCTCGCATAACACGGTTACTGTGTCTAATGCCTTGGATATATCAAAAATACCATTATGATACATGTTTGGTTTCCACGCCAAGTTAGCTATCACGAAAGATGCTAACGCGTCATCGGTACTTCAAAGGCATGTTCAAGAATGTATATTGTTTGCGATTCAATACTCACACAAAATATCATCGACAAAGCATTCAAAGACTTGAGAAACATTAGCAAGCAGAGAAACAGGGCTGCAGTTTTCGCTGATTGGTTTGTTTTAAGAAAAAAAAACCGGACATTTAATTTTCTCCAAGGATAAGAAAAATAATAGTTTAATAGACAGTAATTGAATTATGTAGTGAAGGGAAGGAAGATTGAAAGAGGACGCATTTTCAAGAGCGTGTATTGTATATAGGTATCATCAGGCCAGGAGACAGAACTTGCTTTGAGTGACAGGTGCTCTACGCCTTTGACCTTCGTTCAAATATATTCAGGCAGGACTCTGTCCATTATGCAAAGTAAGTAAGGGGGAGGCCTATCATCATGTGGGAGTTAGCATTCATTTGCCAAGTACATGTTAAACGTTTCACACTTATCTAATATTACTTGAAATGGTTCCACCATCGCCAGGAAGGGTCAGGATATTTTGATCGAATTAACAATCGAGGATAGATTTACAGACACTGCAGCACATTTTCATATTAATATTTTTGGAACCCAGCTTTGCAAAGTACAGTCGAACTGATTCTATAATAAACTTGGTGACAGTCCGTTTTCTTCGGAAAAGCTAGTTACACTGTTTTGCATCAAGGGTTGAGAGAAGGCTATGAAGCCAGGCCAGGTCTGGCGCCTACATGAATGCTTTTTTGCTCACGGTGTTTTATAAGTTTCTTTTTGCCTGCTTTCCATGGCTTATCTCAAAGTACAATGTATAATAGTTACTTTTGGGCACAGAGTTAATAAGAGAGGTCTGACCAGTTAGATACTGTGCATTCAGTGTGTCTATGCGGGAAAGTAGCACGAACCGTGAATTAATTTAAACCAAGTAAGTTTCTTTGCACAAACAACCTTCGGGAATGTCTTTTTCTCCTCACTACATAACAGTACATAACAGATCTCTCCAAGTTCACTCTTGTGATAAGACATTTTCTCTAACGTACATGCTAAAATCTCTCAAAGATTAGTAATGCGTTTTTTGGCCTCATGTACTACGGGCTATTATGAACATCGAAAAAATGCTAACACTCAGGAAGGAAGTTTTGTGTGGTGACAGTTCCGTAATCACAAATATGTTCTTTTTATGTCCACTTCTGCACTACGTAATGTTTTAGCATGTCGTCCTAAGCTACTTTTCCGTTGCAAGTTTTAATATTCGCTGGCTATTCGCTATGGTTTTAAATTCAGTTAATATGTGTGTAGTGCATCAGACACTTCTGAGCTCCATGAGTATATTTGCTTTGTCAATGGCATGAGCTTTGAAACCATTTAATTTCTTTGAAAACGAACTACAAGACAACTTAAAATCACATCGTCAGTGTCAAGCTTATTGAGGCACATACAACATGAGAATGTGCTCAGATAGAAGTTTATAGTTCAGCACTGCGTCGGGTGGTAAGTGGGTCCTTACTTGAACACTTTCTTATCAGTGCAATGTATTTTTTTCTAAATATTAAATTAATGTTTAAAAAAATGTTTGAAATAAAACCAAGAAGTGGTGTTTGTAGACAATTTATCTGAGATACCATATAAGAAGTGGTGATGACAGACAAATAACTGAGATATCTCATGCTGTAGTACTGAAACGACCGGAGTGTGAATACAGTGATGCACTAATAGATGTATCCGCTAAGTATTTTGCCAAGATCTTTTTAGCATGGTGTACATATTACATTAATTAACCGATAGTACAATGACAAAAAAGTAATGTAGAAATCGGAAACCAGTCGGATGTAGTGGATACATATGTCCAGTTTTATGGAACCAAATGTTTTGATATATTTGGCGTTTTGTGTTTCAAAGCGTCAATGTGTATAATTGAACTGCTGTTTTTGTGACTAGTGTGGCCCTACAAAGAGGAAAAAAGCACGTAAACAAATCAGAAATGCGGGTCTGGTGCTAGCTAAGTATATGCAAACAATGATAGGATCGGCTAAAATTTATTGGCTTAGACACACATTTTACCCATTTGTGGGAATCAACTTGCACTTAACAAATACAGAAGAATTATTTCATGAATTTTGTTCCGGACAATGGTTTCTTTGGTAAGGGCATGCTAACTTTTTAGTGACGACACATTACATGGAGCATTCATGTCAATGTTTCCATCATCCGCGCGAGTGATGGCAACACAACGATATATTTTCACACTTAAGCTGTGGTATTCTTTGGTATCAATTCATTACACCATGGAGCTAGAAACGCTCTATGATTACACAAAGTTCATTGGGACTTATCCCCCAATCAGTTGGATGAATGTCCTATTAGGCAATAGCTACTTTCTGATCTGTCATGTAATCCCGCACATGCGATGCATTGTGGACTTTCACATATTACCTTCTCTGTATGGAACGACTGATGTAAAATTTTATTTTCTCGTTTTATTGCATATGAATGGTGTTTCAAATCAAGGTAGGGTCCCACCCTGACATAACATGACCATCCACCTTGCTACCAGAAATGTGACACGACCCATGGTCATGTGGCAGCAAGACTCTGGTACATGTGATCGCAGAAGCAATCATCGACGTATGAATCATTTTGTTCACAGATGTTGTCTACGATGGAGTCTTGAGGAACAGTACGTTGTACACAGAAATTGACAAAAATGGTGAGTGCTTTCACTGTCCAAAACTTTTAATTGTTGTACTCCATCTCTGTTCAACATTAAAAGGTAAAATTGGGTGTATGTTTGGTGGAGCGGTGAAACGTCTGCCTATGTGACTCTGCAGCTAGGGTTCATTTCATGGCCTGGGAAGCAAGTGGAAAGAGTTCAGGCACTCTGACTGTCCACTGTGGTTTGTTCCTAGTTCTTCGGTTTCCTCCACCGTTTTTTCAGGCAGGAAAGTATAATCCTACATCTGTGCCGTGAAGAGTGATTGATACGAGCTTGGACTGTTTCGCAATCCATGTAAACATATGGGTCTCAACGTAAAATTTAAAAATACTTATATTTAATCCGTTTTGTCCAGATTAGAGATTGGGTCAACATTTTCCTTTTTTGCGCTTGGGTGCACTCGGCCCAATGCACCACCCTAGGAAAGCTTTTCACATGGACTATTCTTTATTTTCTGAAATAGAGACATGTTGATGCATAAATGTGCAGCACTAAACTGACCTAGCCTTCAAGATTTCGTTAGCTGTTTCCGGCTTGGTTTCTCAGCGACGGGGTCTCCTCTATGAGTGAAATACGCCTCACGCTTTAATCCTCACTTCACATTCAAGATATATCTCATTGTGAACTGTACTTTCCACATAAAGAGAGGTTTTATGATGCTACCTTAAGAGCTTGTGTGAAAATTTGTGGTATTATTGCCAACCGAGTTTTACTTTCTGAAAGCACGCTGGTTCATTTTTAGTTCTGTGATTATTTCTATAACCAACAACTTTATTTGGTAAAACCGGATACTGGCTAAACTTAAGCATTAATCAGCTGCAAAATAACAACATGACCGACCTGTACACATGGAAAGAATAAATGTGACAGTTGGCAACAACGTCGCTAGTCTGGTCACCACGGCGAGGCGGAACAGCTTATTTACTCGTACAAGTTCTCATGCCAAAGATAGCGAGGTCTCATTCCTGCATGGAATGTACTTTGCGCTCAAGATTGCGAGGGGGTTCGCGAAAATATCGGAGAAATCTCAACCAGGGCTTGTAGGGGTGTCGTAAATGCAGCTCGCTTTCGCGGCGCATCGAGCCTTTGAGACAGCTTCAAGCGCCAGCCATAAAAGCAAGCTCCCATTCTACAGTGAGCCAAAAGAAAAGAAGGAACAAATGTTGTTTCTGGACTTCTACGTTTTGCACTTTGTGATGTTTATAAACAAACTCATTCTGCCTTTTATGCATGTGAGGTTCATTCTAGGTTCGTTCACAAAGATATTTCTCGCCCACATCTAGTTTGTAATAGTACCACAAACGACATTGTTCAGGCCTGCCCTTTAAACAGCTGATCACAGTGACCCTATGCTCAAGTCCAATAGGCCCACATCCTTACCGACATACAAGATAATAGGAAGCATGGTCGTGAAGACCCTGAAATGCATCATTTTGTTATTTAAATTAATGTGTCCGCCATGGTGTAAAATGGGATGCTTTTGACCTAAAATGTAACCGTAATGTTGATAATTGAGTGATTGTTCACAGTCATCGTAAAAATGAAATTACGGTCATATACCTTGGCGGAAACAAAACTTCGACATGCAACCCATATATAGCAGTCAGAAAGAAAATTTTCAAGCTTGCGTGTCCAACGTGATGAACAGGGTCCGGCTGGGCTCGACAGTAGGCAGTTGCAGTAAATTAATTGCTTCATTTCCATATCTGGCTCGCCGGGCTTCGAACCGAGGTCTTTTTGTCACTTGATCAAGTTAACTGACTCAACACTAGTGAATGCACAGACTCCTTTACCAGAGCATCATTCGATTTATATTAAAGCAAAAACAAGGAGTTCTGTTTATTTTTATTCTCGGTTTTTGCCTTTGTGTAGATTTTTGACTCATGCGAGGCTCAGATAATATTGCGGAGGCGGAAGAGTGCGACATAACCTTCGTAACCTACTGCCTGGGTACGGGCATGATTATTATATTTTATTGGAGCAGTAAGTTGTAAATTTTACATCAGTCTATTTGACAAAGTTATTATGCCAATCTTTACATACGCTTTTGAAATATGGGGTGCATATCTAGTTCGGACTTCTTAATGTATATTTAGCGATGGATTATCTGGATATTTTAAACTCGAGTTTGAGAAAATATATATTGGATTTCTAAAATATTGTCTAGGTGTACACCGAAAGTCATCAAATGTAGCAGTGCTGGGAGAGCTAGGCAAAGCACCCATATCACTAAAGATTTTAAGGCTTGTCTGCAAAAACTTGTTCAGAATTGTTAATCTTCCACAGGATAGTCTATTGTATGATTCATACCTTTGCAATGTTGTGCTTCTGTCGGAGGGTGAGAGCACTTGGTTACAAACTATGCAGGACACCCTCTTTTCTATAAATTGACAACAACTTTATAATAATTGTGGAAACAAAAATAACTTTTTTCCAGATAGCAAAACTAGAAAACGACTGACTGAGAAGTTTCGTAGCCAATGGAATTCTGAAATGAAAATTAACGATACACATGATAAGCAATTTAGAACTTATTTCCTATTTAAAGATTAACTTAAATTTGAAAACTGTTTACAAATCATAAAGGACTTTGAAGCTAGGAGCAAATGCCCATAATTTAGCAATTGGAAAGGGAAGATATAAAAGACCTACAAAATTACCTTTGGAAGAAAGAATCTGTAACGTATGCAATACTCTAGACGACGAAATTCACTTCTTAATAAATTGTCAATTATTCTGCACACCCAGGTTAATTCTATTCCACTCATTGCAAGATATTTTCGTTAATTTTGATAAATATTCAGACTTTTAGAAATTCAAATTTATTATGAAATCACAAGAGACAGAATTAATCTCGAAATTAGAAACCTTTTTAAAATCTTGTATAGAAATTAGAGGAAACTCCTTGTGATATTTCTCTTCCCATTATCATGATTATCATATACCTGGTATGTTTATGTCGAAATTTCATGTGTGCATGTTATGATGTATAATTGTGTTGTTGCTTTTTCTCCTTCTATGATTTTGTAACTGTTGTGCTATGTATCATTTTGTATTTGTGTGTACTTTGATGTATTTGTATTTTCTTTATACGTGTATGTGACAAAATGCCATATATTCTGTTTTTTTATGGTACAGTCAATAAAGTTTATGTTCACATGATTTAGGAGACCACAAGACATTGAACACACTGAGGATTTTTTTATCTCCTCCAATAAACAAATTAATATTTTGTGCTATTCAAAATGGCATGCAAAGATAAAATTGTGTTCATATTAATTTGTCCACAAAATCAAATACAAATTTAACCTTGGTTTTTGTTTTTGTTTTTGTTGCCCTCCCCCCCCCCCCCACCCCCAGCACTTTTTTTTTTTTAGCTCCTTGCCGTTTTTAATTCAACAAGTGGGAGCAAGAGCCTTCTGGTTCCAAATTACATTTTTGATACCAAAAGAAAAGGAAATATGAATTGAATGTATCATTAATTGAGGTTCACTTTACACTGTATGCTCAATAAAACAATAAATTTTGATTAATGACACTTTCCCCTGCATAACATATCTTATTCTTTATCACTCTCATGTAGGCCAGCATTTGATAGTTTATATACTGTAACATTCAGTTTTCTGAATTGACTCAAAAAGAATTTTCCGTGTTTGATTTTCCTCAATGGACTGCATGTTTAATTCCAAAGTTCATTATTATAAACCCACTCAGGAATTTTAAATCGTCAGTATTTATTTTCATGATTAAAATCATACAGTAACAGATAGAAACAAGGACATGTGAACAAAAATATAAACCTCCCAATATATATATTATAGGCCCCGTGAATTCCACCTGGATGTTATTCTGACCAGATGCAAAATTTACATGTATGAGGAAAATAAGGTTATAGATCTACGATAGCAGAACCATGTAATTTGTCACGTCTAGCCCTTTTGTTTTTCACTCGTCACTTTTTTTATGAATATGATATCCATGGCAATATAGCATATATATATTGCAATGGTTACTAGATCGAAACCACATATTTTTCAGTGTCTCCATCGGCTGTACACAGCAAATGACAAAAGAAGATTCAGGTGCAAGTGTGTGTTCCTGTCTTTTCTATTGTATCGTATGTTGACACAATGTCGGATTTTATACCCGTGTTAGTGACAGGACTGCAATAAAACATATTTACCTTCTACAATGAGTACGTAAGGCAAACATCTCTTATTTGAATTCACAATTTTCTTGTGCTGTGTGGCTTTCAAGCTGACAAGATCATTTGACTGAAAACCAAAGTAAACCCAATTTAGAAAAATGTTCCACTTTAAGCTAAAGAACGGGGATATTGTGAAGAAGAGATTATGCATATCAGGTCAGTCGAGTGAACGTTACGGTAGTGTCACATATATATTGCAAAAAGGGCTGGCATAAAAGCTTGTGTCTTCGCAGCATTAAGGTAAAGCAACCTGCCAAGGCTGATTTATAATTTTTGCAAATGCACCTTGGTGAACTGTAGTTAAGAAAATAAAATAACATAAATCTTACATTAAATACTCAAGGCCACATTCAATCATCAAAACATATAAATGGCACAAGCAATCGAAATATTGATAAGGTGCATGTGAGAGCACTTTGTCATCCATATTGCATTATGGGGTTAGGTATTTGGCCAAGATGGCTGATCCCAACATTCAACCATAATGCAAGAACACTGCAAATCATCTGATCATAACTTCTCTTCCACTGCCTTAATTTGCATAATGTACACAATTTCAGTGGACTTCACAACATTAATTTTCTTGTCTTTTTTCGGCTTGAAGGGTGAATGGTATTCAGGCTACTAAGAAAAGCGTACTTCTCCACGCATTACTAACTTCGGGCCATCTGTGCAAAATTGATTTGGGCTGTGATGTCGTCATTATTTGACAAGACTCTTGTGAACAAATGACGAACTACAGTCAGGGGGGTATGTTGCTGCTGCTCCGGCCATTTGGTGCAAAAGAAAATATATGAATATTGCTTCGTCGGCAACATACATCCATTTAACCCTTGTGTGACTAGTTATATCAGGTGTTTTATGGTAGGCCTACTAACGGATTCAGTATATAGTGCACTTTTTATGTAGACCGTTTACATTATTATACAAAACGTGATAGCTAAGATTGTATAGATATGAGAAAGAAAATATGGACAGGTAAACTCACTTTAAGATCTTTAAAAGAACCCTTTATAGTGAGCAACCATATCTACAAAAACATAAGATTGGTCATGGTAGACTGAACACTAGTCTTTATAAATCATTGCAAAATAAGAATTTGAAATAAAATATGCTTCAGTTGAGTGGGAGACGCAATATTATACAGTGCTACAGAAAGATTTCCAATCCAGCAAGAGGGTAAGATTAATTGTTTAATGTGAACAGAAAAGCCTTAATAACTTTTAAGCGTGGGAACCGATGACAAAATTCTAGCCTGCAAGCTAGGTGCAGCTGTATAGCTGATATATATATATATATATATATATATATATATATATATATATATATATATATATATATATATATATATATATATATATATATATATACAGGAACAGTTCTGTGCCTTCAAAATTGTACCCAAATTGGGACATAAAACAGTAATCACTGCAGAATTTGAGCCAACTCTTTTATAATTCATGTTAAACGGATTAGTTATATGAAAATTTCTATAGCCATATGAACTGTAATATATAAATATATATATATATATATAATATATATACACATATATATAATATATACATATATATATATATATATGTAATACATAATACATGTAAAATGTGACACTCAAAAAGGACAAAAATGATATCTAAACAAAGAAAAATACAAGACATGCACTCGCATTCATTCTTATTTTAATTATTTTCGTTTTCAAACTAGTTCGGTGACTTGGACGTAAATTAATAGTTACATAGATGTAAGTCAATTATTCAGTTACTTAAGGTAAATGATAAGTAAACAGACATATGTCCGTTGTCAGGTTCAGTAAAGTCTAAGAAGTTCCAGTATTGGTCTTGTTCTGGAGTAAGCCTGGATCGCGTCTAAGCAATTGTGTTCCCGGCATCCGAAAAAAAAAACACTTTTGTACAGGACATTTGATGCTGGGATGCTCAAGTGTTCACGGCCCATAGAGGCCAAACAATGATATTTGGCAGTGTCAGCGAGGGTCTGCTGTAATATGTTCAGATTGCTGGCGCTTCTTAGCCCCAGTGCTGTGTCACAGTCTTGCCAAAGCTATAGCTGGCATTAAAATGATTATGTAGCTAGCCGATTTGACGCCTTTAGCTGGTTATAGATGACAGTTCGGCTAAACAGATCACACCCCTAAAAATAATTGACACCGTCATACTTTGTCAACTTGCAAATCAGGAACATTTGCTAATCTTTTGGGTGAATGAACCACTTAACAAATGTTTGTCTTTCCAACATTTAAATGTCGACGGAGAACCTACCTTTGCATGCCTATAATTTATACATTTGAAAGCTTCCTAAACATGTCGACGCAAATTTTATGTACTCAAAGTTCTGACTATATCGTATATCCAGAATGGTATTTCTTGACGTCTCTAAGGCTTTCGACAAGGTATGGCACCCTGGACTCCTCTTCAAACTCAAGCAGCTTGGCATATCGGATCATCTTGTTACCTGGGTTGAAAGTTATCTATCTAATCGCCTCCAAAGAGTTACTATTCATGGTCAATCTTCTGCCTGGCTTCCTATCCAGGCTGGAGTGCCTCAGGGATCTATCCTTGGGCCCCTCCTTTTCTTGGTTTATGTAAATGACCTAGTGGACAATCTCACGTGCGAAGTGAGATTGTTCGCTGATGATACTAGCATACTCGAAATTGTCAATAACCCTGTTCAATCCTCACGCCACCTGAACACCAATCTGTCTCTAATACATTACTGGGGCAGGCTATGGCGAGTGTTATTCAATGCCACCAAATCACTATCTGTTATATTTTCTGTGAAACGAGTGAAACCTCATCATCCGCCAGTTTTCTTGCGTGGGTCTCCGATTCCTGAGGCAGACATTCATACACATCTCGGAATCACTTTGAGTGGTGACTTATCTTGGCAAGCCCATATCATACGGATTACCAATAAAGCTGGTCAAAGAATTTCCTTACTGCGTAGGTTCAAGTATAAACTGTCACGCAAATCCCTGGTCAAACTATATTGTTCTATGATCCGTCCAATCCTTGAGTACGGCTGTGTTTTATTCGACAACTGTGGTAAAGTCCTGTCTGATCGATTGGAATCGATTCAGTATAATGCCGCAAAAATTTGTACAGGTGCCTTGAAACACACATCACATGTTAATTTACTTCGTGAACTTGGCTGGTCAACTCTTGCAGACAGACGTAAATACTTTAAGCTTGTCCTCTTTTACAAAATGTACCACAAACTGACTCCTTCTTATCTATCTAATCTAGTACCCCCTCCTCCTGCTGGTCGTGCTCTCCGACATTCAACGTCGGTGCGCCCCATTAGATGTAGAACATCGCGTCTGTCTAACTCTTTCCTCCCAGATGCTATCAAACAGTGGAATAACCTGCCTTCCGACATCAGAGATTCGCTTTCTCTACATATATTCAAATCGAAACTTAAAGCTACTCTTTTAGCCACAGACACTGTTCCCGAGTTCTATCTCCATGGTGACAGATTTGCTAATATTTGCCACACGCAATTACGCCTAGGATTCTCTAGACTAAACTCCCACCTTCACAAAATTAACATCCTTCCTGACCCATCCTGTGCCTGTTCTTATCCCACTGAAGACTCCAAGCATTTTCTACTCTTCTGTCCCTATTACATCGTTCCGAGAAACAGATTACTGAATACTGTTATTCCTTTGATTGCTCCGGGGGTTAGCCCGCATCTTATAATTCATATTGGTAGTGATAGGTTAGTTGAAATATTTCTCCGTGGCAGTAACGAGCTTTCGAGCTGCCTGAATATCCAGATCTGTGATGCTCTCCATCAGTACATTATTGATACCAGGCGCTTTAACGACTAAATGTTTCCGTTACTGTTACTGTAGTATTCATCGGTTGGGCTATGCAAATTTATTTGTATCATACCTTTTTTCTTTAATGGGTAAATAGTGAACTCAATTCATATTGGTTTAACTTGTATCTTAAATGTAATCAAACTTTGATATTCGTACAGAGTTTACATAGATATAATTCATTGGTAACATTTGTTCTGTCATGTGTGTCTTGTATATACTTACTGTGTGTCTCCATGTTCTGGAGAACCCATGTATTAGTCATTTCGATGTACTATAGGGCTATCCAGACTAAATAAATACGTTTAAACTATACATATGTGACAAATTCGAAAGATGTTGGGCTTACATTATAGCATACGTAACTAGTTAAAAGTAAAGGGTCTAGCATTGGTCCTTCGGGACACTGTCTTGTTTGAATATTCTCTCGATTTCTTCACCTTTAACCTATTGTTTCCTGATAGTGACATAACCTTTGAACAAGTCTAAACGAATTCCCACAATTCAACAAAAGAACAAGTACAAACATAGCATCTAACACAATTATATCCAATATATTGATCAAAGTTCTGGCACAAGCTACCACTTCCAAGTGACAGTTGACTTCAGTTTACCAGACAAAGCTACATTTGTCAATGCCAAAAAAACAACTATTTGTTTAGGGGATTTCCATTGTACAATTCTTTCAGAAAATTTAATGATAATCTAAATATATATATATATACATTTACGATTCTGGCAAATTGCCTCAGGTGTTTTTTTTTCTTGTATTTCAAGTCGCGCAAACTACTGTGAACAGCACTCATTTCGTTAGTGAAGTGATCGTAAAGCACGTATTTGATAAAGTTGGTCAAATGTGACATAGTGTCAACCCACCAGACCAGTAGTAACCAGTAATGTTCTTGCAGATATATTGAAATTAGTTGTGTGAGTCTTCATAAATATGGGCCTACCGAAATGATCGCAACATGAAAAGAACTTTTGCCGCACTTCGTATATCCGTTTCGTCTCTAATGACGAGGTTAAAAACCATGAAAAGAAACACGAAGCCAAGGAAAATACGTTCAATTTATATCTGTGGACATCAACGCACGATTTCAGAGGTTGTGAAAAAGGCAACTCTCCATTGCAGCTATAGCTTGACCCCTACCCTGCAATGAGGCAACTTATTACCTTGCACCGTTGAAATAAAACATGTCAAGTGAAGGCTCCTTTTACAAAGGGGGAACCACATTGGCTTGTAAAACAACCTGAAGATATATTTTGAAAGCAAACAAGGGACGGAGGATAACAAGAAAGGCGGAAAATAGGTGAATGCAAAGTGGTAATGCAATACACATATTTTATGCATGTCCTGAAGCATCATTTACATCTGATTGAGACTTTCGACATTTAGATTAAACCTTGTAAACAATACTTAAATTACAATCGTGTTGAGCATGTGTAGCACACATGTGTATGGTATAAACTTTCCAATGATTCATCAAAATGCATTTACTATGAATTGAAAGACTGATGAAAACGCACTAGATCAGTCTTGTCAGGGAGATCTATGTTATCGTATTATTTTCTCAAAATATAGAGATAATATAAATCTTATGGTGAAAAGATGATTGACATTTTGTCAAGGCTATTTCAATTTTTACGACACTCTTGGAAAAGGTATGAAAGACGCAAATCTGACCACTATTTTTCACTTCACAGTTGTCATGATAGGCGTAGTGACTCAACTTTCACTACACAGTTTATTATACTCATTCAGAAAATTGAAAAATAGACAAACGGTTACAAAATGAAAAGGAAATAAGAAAAACCTAAGACACATATTGAGCTGAGAACTGGTTTATTGTGTGGAGCGGGAGCCATTGAGCACAAAAATCATGTAGTGGTAAACTGTGGTAAATTCATGTCGGTAGACACGATTGATACGCTCGTGACCAAACCGTAATTTGGTATATGTTAATAAAGTTTCTCTCAATTAGCTACAGATTTTTACGAAACAATGAAGAAAAAATATGTCCACTGCCCATTCCAAAATGAAAAAGAAGGAGCAGGAGAAGCAGGAATGCGTTCCTAGTACAGTCCAAACTAGCTATTAAGAGCTTGTACTAGAAAAGGAACCCGGTCGTTTTGATGCGCGTTTCTAACAATATATATATATATATATATATATATATATATATATATATATATATATATACATATATATATATATACATATATATATAATTATATATATATATATATATATATATATATATATATATATATATATATATATATATATATATATATATATATATATATATATATATATATATAGTTATGTCTTGGGTGGTTTATGGGCAGAATTGTAATCCTCAGACCGTCTTGTGGGCAGTTGTTCGGTTTATCGGCCGTTGAAAAATGCCCATGAACCATGTTTGCCTTAAATTCAATTCGATACTTAGGGGGTTTCAGAAACGTACAAATTAGAAAATCTGCCCACATATTATGGGAAGCTATAAATGCTCAGAAATTGTGGTAAGCTATACTTGGTACATACTGCCCACGGTCCGGTTTGAGGATTATAATTGACCCGCAGACAATGGGCATGACCCACAGACCGGCTGTAGGACCTATTCCATTGTACATATTGTAAAAAGTTTTGTGGGCAGTGTACAATTGCTCATAAACCACCCAAGACATGCATATATATATATATATTTATATATAAACTGTGAACACCCTTGGGAAAAATCCTATGTTAATAACTAATTTGTTACGATAAAGATTGAATTCTTTCTTGTTTAATCCTGTTTAATAAATGCGCGGAGTCTGTACGAACGGCAAGGTGATTTACGATTTTTTCATCCGTTACCAAGTTAAGTAGTAAAAAGAGCGTAGGGCCGAGGATAGACCTTTGGGGAGCGTAGGGCCGATGATAGACCTTTGGGGTATACCGCAACATTAGTGTTTAAATGTATTCATGGTTATGCACCAAGTTATTTATGTGATCATGTAATTTTATCTAGGGACATAACAGCATACAATACAAGAATTTCGGAGAGCAATGATGTTTTTTTACCACTTCCAAAGAAAGAAATTTTTAAGAGATCTTCCATGTACGATGGAGCCAGCGTTTGTAACAGCCTGCCTGCTTTTTTAAAGGAATGTGGTGAGCTATCGGCTTTTAAGAAGCAGTATAAAGCTTTCTTTTTAATTAGTCATCGGTGAAGCATAATAGTTTTGTGCAGCGTGAAAATATTTGATTGATTGTATTTACACTAAGTTTGCATGTATTTATTACCTTTGTTCTATGTCTACTTTTATCTTGTCTTGTACCCCAGGGCCCCATGGACTGAACGGGTTACCCTGGTAAAATATATTCTAATAAAAATAAAATAAATAAAAAAAATAAATGCAACTGTGTGCTGAACTGGCTATTGTCAGTGGTCTCTCAAAAGGCGACTGACAAATATAAGAATTTGTAAACTTAACGTTGATCCAGTACCTAAGAAATGTGGATTGAATTCATTTACTGTTTTACGTTTGCCACTTATGATCTCCCAATCCTTTATTTCAAAAGAATGAAAAAAACTTCTTCCTATTCAGTCTTTTGAAAATGTCGTGTACAGTAATCCTGATGATGCCATTTTGTATTTCCTGAAGCAACTTTCGTAGTAATTCTTCCACCAGGAAAATGTCTATGCTTCATATAAGCTATCTATACAGTTAACAAGGAAACTGTTTCGATGTTCTGAAAGTAAACATAGTCCAACTTTTGACAGATATGTGCATGTGCCAGATAGTGTCACAAGAAAAGACCAATTGTGGTACCTCGACGTAATTAGAGCCTGGTTGGTATTGTCAAATGAAGATGAGGGAGGCAAGATGTCAAAGTATAAAATGAACGGCCAGAAACGGTTTTATGTATGTTAGCGGATCTATACTAAAACTTCCTATTACTATGTCATGTTTCTATTACTGCAGCGTTTGTCGGACTAAAGTATATTCATCTGTAAAAGGGTCACATTTTTTACTTAAGTCTCAGAGCAAGGACTACAAGATGTCAAAGTATCAAATGAATGGCCAGAAATTGTTTTATGTATTTTCGATGTATTTTCGGATCGATATTAAAACCGCCTATTACTATGTCATGTTTCTTTTAATGAAGCGTTCGTTGCGGCTTTAGTAATTTTATCTATAAAAGAGTCATCATTTTTATTTAAGTCTCTGAGCAGCCTTCGCACTTCCCACAACTGTGAGCCAAAATATTATTGAATGTTACCTCAATGGAAATATCTTCAATCGTAACTTTGCTAGATTTTAAGAGATGAAAAAATAAGGACGAGGAAGTTTTGTTCATAATCTTGACTTTTTGGCACTCGTTTGGGTGACAAAAGTCACATTGACATGACACAAAAACACAACAGCGGAAATGAAACGAGGTGGTGAAAGTAAAGACAGATCTATGGTTTGATACAATTCCCATTTAGAAATGTTGACATTACGCCTGGTGGCCTATGAGCCTTCAATCCAATTGTCTTTGACCAGGTAAGCGGGACATGTGCTTTAATCAGCAATGAAAGAGCACGGGATATGTTTCTGGACAAAACAAAGCATACAGCGTTTCCAATTTTTCGGAACGAGCGGGACTCGAACCTGCAACCATTGGCACCAGTCGCCTAACTGAAATGGGAAACGCAAATATCCACTCGACCAAATCCCCATTCTTAAAAAAGAATGGTTCAATGGAGGTAGTTATGTACGAGTGCCATATCAACACGTAATGCAGTATATTGACTGAGTCGGCATTTATTTCCAGAATCGGGGACTTAAATCAATTTGTATTCAAAATGCATAGACAAAGTTGTGACCAAGACAAGCATTCCTGTTATGGGTTTTAGTACCAGCTGAAACATTTCCATTTTCGCAACGTTATATGGAAAGTCCAGCAGACGACATATGGCAGCGAGTCGGTTTTGACTGATTCACAAGGAATGGAGTACGTAGTGAGCAAATTCTCTGCGAAATCACAATGCAACAACAGGATGTGGCTACACAATTCCACTGCACAATACTCATACTGGAATCCAACCAGACAGAGGACAGAAACCTGGCGATATTTACCCATAATGATTGCAACCTTTAAAGACCCCGGAGTAACAAGCCTCATTTACGCTGGCACTTCTTCAATACCATTAACTCCTTTCGGATAAGAATGAGTGAACTTCTCACACATTTTGTCAATCTTAGCGCTTTCGTCAATTTTGCATCAATAGAACACACTTTGAATGAAAATTTCCGAGATTTCTTTTAATTAATTTGTAATAGACATCACTTTTTTCTGTGAGAATATTACACTTCTGATAGACAATCATCCTTAAGCATCAGTAAAACAAATGTGTTTTCACTGAAAAAGAGTCAAGCGACGCAGCCAGACCACGGGACGTTGACGCTCGGGTGCTTAACAAACGATTCATCTTCCGAATCTCAAAAAATCACAGCTGAAATACTGGAGGATCAGGATTAAGACGAACAAGAAAATGATAATAGTTACGGTGTCTTAGAGGTATAAAGAAATCAAGTCACACAAAATGTGTACTTTACTGGTATAACGTTGAATACATTTACTTTGTGTGACATAGGGAACAGTGACAAAATGTTAGGTACTTAGCTCCGATGTATCGGCATATAACTTTATCATTAAGACGCAACTTTCCGATACCGAAAATATCGTTAACCTTTTTTATTTTCTCACAAGTGCCTCCGGCTGTGCCCAGGCAACAAATTAAACTGACGTCAAAAGAGGTAATGTGTAAAAGGGGAAAGAACATCCATTTTCAACATGTTTCAACAAATGTCCAAGTTACCCAAGGCCTAACAAAAATATATGTGTGGTTCCGGTAACCTGACAGACCCTACTAAAAAGGCTAAACCCTAAAATTAATGGAACAAAAACAAAAACAAAAAACAAAAAAACAAAAAAAAAAAAAAAAAAAAAAAAAGACTTCTAACCCGCTTAACCCGCTCTTCCCAAACAAACACTGATCAACCCAGGCCAGTGCTACAAACTCGGTCAGAGACCCAAGTGGCCCCAAAAAGTCCGTAATTGTTTAGTGGCCACAATGGGACGTGCACGGGCCAAAGGGCCGAAGGGATGCTAGTGGGGTCTGGGGGCATCTCGCCCGCGAAAAAAAATGAATTTGAGCATGGAAAATGGTTAATTCAGAGGAGTTTCGAGTATCTTGCCTTCACATGGCTGACGAAATCGCAACAGTCATTATTGTACTGATTTGGCTATTTTCCCTCAGACTGTACAAAAATCTGATGAAAATTAGCAAAAATTAGTAATAAATACATTTAAAAAAAAACATCGCCATGCTATCAATTAGGATAAGACAAAGTTTGCATCAATACATGTTGGGCTTTAGAGAATATTTGCACACATATTATGTTTATCAATTCGGTCAAAATTAACAGATAAATTATCCCGCTATTAGTAAGTTGTGTATTTTCTCTACAAAAGCAAGAAGAAAAAATACATTAAGATAATAACTAGGCCTGAATGTACTTAACTTTTATCACCGAATGTTGATTGTTAATATTTTATACACATATATGCCAGGATGGTGCATTTTAATAGCTAAAAGCACACCAAACTATATGCTGCATTAAATGTGAGGATCAAATGCCTCGGGAATCTTGCCGTGGCTTATTTCCATGGTGGACCACAACAGGAAAATATCAGAAATGCAAGTATGAAATCAGAAAAATATTTAGTTGCTTTGCACAGGTTTGTAGCTGAAATGGTTTAATTGTTTATGAATTAAAAGATTGATCTAAATTTTCAATAAATTGACATGTAAATAAATATATGTGAAATAAAATGTGAAAATCTCAATATCTTTAAAATTATTACAGATAGACCCGAGATTGCAAACTGTATACATGGGTTTCTGACACCAGCCAATCTAATGAACAATCAACAACAGTTGTAGAATTTTAAATTATGCTAATGAGAGAAAAAAAATAGAACTTGAACATCTTAAAAACCACCATACATGGTGGTGCCATTGCAATTTTAATTTGCAGATTTTTGACATAGCCGCATCCAATGAATCATGCATCAAAGTTCGTAGAATTTCAATTAATGAAAAATTAGGCAAATACACAAAATTGGAATTTTAAAAAGTCTACAAACTGTCATAGATAGAGGTTTCAACCTCACTTTATAGGTTTGTGACATAGCTGCTTCCAATCAACATCAACCAAGGTTGTAGCATTTGAATTTATGCAAATATTCCGAGTTCACAAAATTTAAAACTTAAATAGCTTCAAAACTATTATATATGTAGGTTGCATTTCAATTTCACTTTACAGGTTTGTAACACAGCTATTGGTTTCAAAGATTTCTAGCAGCTAGTGACACCTGATGGCTAAAAATGCAGTTGGGACATTAGAATGGTGCTAATTTTTATTTATTTGTTTATTTATTTATTTATTTATTTATTTATTTATTTATTTATTTATTTATTTATTTATTTATTTATTTATTTATTTATTTATTTATTCATTCATTCATTTAATTATATATATATATATATATATATATATATATATATATATATATATATATATATATATATATATATATATATATATATTTATTTATTCATAATTATTTACAGCCAAGTTTGTCGGGAATTTTTCTAGGGCACCTTATCACAGAGAAAAACTAAATTTTGCGCATAGCAGTGAAATGAAGCAGCTGGTTTGGAAAAGTCAGCATGTTGAAAATTATATAAATTTGAATCATTTGGAATTTCAAAAGTTGGATATCGTCAAAACTATTAAAGGTAGATGTACCATTCAATCTTGAATTCAGATTTATGTGCTATATGCGCATCCAATGGACCACAACCAAAAGTTGTAGAAGTTTAATTTATGAAAATTAGGGGCACTTAAAAAGTAAAAATGTTGAATACATTCAAAAGTCTTAAAAGCAAGGATGCTAGTCCAACTTTGATTTACAGATTTGTTCTGTAGGTGAATCCAATGGACCACAAGCTAAAATTGCAGAATTTGTATTTATACTAATACATGTAAAGGGACACTTGAACAAGTTGAAGGAGCTAGAGGTGTCCATGATTCCTGAAATTCTTAGGTTTGTGCTACAGCAACAATCAAGTTTTTTTTTTTTGCTTTGAAAGCACGCACACAGGTATGCTTTTGAAGTGAACGCTCTTTTCTAGTACATTGATATTATATTTCCAGTGTAATTACACAAGAAAGATATAATTTGTTGATCCGTTGAATAACACAAGAAGAAGTCCATGGAAATGTATTAACAAAGTTGAAATGAATTTTCCTCATGTATAGATATAACCACAGCAGTAACCTACCAGTGGCACAATTATCGCTTCCATTACTGTCACGTTCAACCAAAAGTTAGGTACAAGTAGGTTCCTCGTTATTCTGTAAATAGGCACATGATAGTGCAAATAGCCTCGTTGTCAATCACGAAAAACCAGCGTAACTTTAATCAATCGCCAGAATTCCCGAATTGCTAATAACGGTGCGGCAAAACTTGTTTAGAACATAATACTTAACCCGCAGTAATTTATATTTATCTGCTGCTTCCATATTCCTTCAAGATAATACTTTGCTTGTAACAACCATAACCTCTCAACTGCACATCTAAAGCGAACATGAAAGGACCATTTGGATTCTGAACCATTTGCACCCCTTACGCGTTGATCACCGCTTTTAAATCTGCCTGATGTTGTTGTAACACGTTTCATGTTTGCGTTTTGTTGCGGGGCATAAATACTTATGGTCACTAGGTCGTAACCTCCATGTATCTTCCAAGCGTCCAGAATGGTCAGAGTTTGTTTCTGTTGATGAAGGGTCAGCTAGCGGATAACTCTCCCCAGTGCAATGTTATCCCAACCTCGATCTGCCTTGCAATGGGTTAATTTGATACCTAAATTTTTATTTTCCTTTTTACTTGTGATCCATGACAAACTTCCCACAATGAGTGTGTGACCTTATTTTAAGGTCGAACAAGTCGCCAGGCATAAATTTCCAAAAGTGACATAGCTCCTACCTTGCTCTGGGACCGAAAATAACTTTTAGGGCACTGCTCTCTTCAGCGTTTTTCATGAATGCAAATGAGGTGATAATTACCACGGTGCCACGTGTGGCATAAACGGGTTCCTCTGGAGTTTATATCGATCAAACAATTACGAATAAGGCTGGGCCAACTAACATGGCCGCTCTCGGAGGGGGCTCATAATTCATCTTGTCACAGGGGAACATCAAAGGCAATTATTACGTTACGAGCATAGGCGGGGAATGGATTCATATTTCATGATAATCAATTAGAATGGTCAGCAAGTTTACATGTCAAGGAAAATAAGACGTCTGTGGGAGAGACTACATATTTCATTTTTTCTTCGCGTTGGTATTGTTACCGAAAAGGACAACGCACAACGCAGATATTGACAGATCACAGTTGATACATAGGAAATATTACCTGATAGCCACCAATAATGTCCAGTCTACAGAATTGTCCTCGCTCTCTCTCTGTCCATATAACCCTTGATAAAATATCACTGAATCCATTTTTTTGTATTACTGTAAATATTATTTGTGCAATGAGGAACAATTTCGTGATATTAGAACCAAAAAGATCACATATCTGGATATCAAATATTATTTCATGCAGTGTCGGGATGACAGGAATCCCCAACTAACTGTACTTATACTGCTCTGCTGAGGTCTCACAGATTTTTTGCTTAGAAATCCATAAACGACACCTTATAGCTGACACAGATGGAGAACTTTCTTTTTGGGCACATAGGAGTCCAACTACATATGCTATCAGTTAAAAAGAGCATTATATGTACGTTCATACCAGTATGAGCTCTGATCATTATTATGTAATTCATCCTCATCCCACAAAAACAAAAACCAGTGCACTTTGTTACCAAAATTCGAAAAAATATAGATAACAGATCATTAGAAGCAGACATTCTAACAAGGTGGTGCTTTCCATAAAATACCCGCGATTTTTTCTAACCTGTTAGTTGTGAACTTTTTACGACCTCTTAAAATTTAAATACATTTGCCGATGCTATACGACAATAAAATTGTGTATTCTTTAGCCATAATTAGTCAGGCCTAAGAATGGAGCATAGGCGGAACCCTATTGTGTCTTTTGTGTCATTCACATATTAAGTGGTCCAGTGTGCTGTGACGTGTAAAGCTGCTAGCGCAACTACACGAAAAAACAAAATCCTTCATCATGTCAGCTTAACTGTTGGGACATTTCTCTTTCTTCCACTACTGGCTGCCGATCGCATTCGCAGTAGTAAGGATCGACGAGGGAACGATAAAACTAACAGATGCTCCACATCATCGTTTAACGTATTGTGGTAGTTACAAGTATATCAGTAGCCTGAAGACTTAGTGCGTGTTGTTACTAGTATTCATATATCAGATAGGTAACAGACCATTGAACGTAGAGATTCCTCCAAGGATATATTCTGCCATGTGCAATTTCCGTAGCAAAATTAAGAAACATTTCATCCATTGAAGAATGTCATTAAATGTTAACTGCCAAAGTCAAATTGTTTTGAATAATTCGTTTTCACAATCAATGTGAACGTTTTGGTAATTTAGTGGAAAAAACTGTTTCCACATAATTTGATAGCAAACCTACACTTCCGTTAAGATTGGCTGTGAAGTTTGACCCCCTGCTTTTTAAAAGAAACTATCAGCAATTTTGTCCGTGCCAAAATGTTCTTTTACCATAACGAAGTGGGGCATTTATCACTTAACGCAGAAACCTACGTAACCTTTTCCTGGTGAGATTCAGACTAACTCAAAAGCTTTTCTTATGGCGGGAAGGGCGGAATGCGCCCCCACCCCCACCCCCACCGCGGCGCGGCCAAGAAAGCTATTGACCTAGGGCATGGCATCGTGGCAGGTCTTCTTTACAATTTTCAGCACAGATATTTTACATTTGCATGGACACCAAGTAGAGACATGCAAATAGACAACAATTTACACGCTGGAGCTCTTCCATGATTTGATTAGGAAAGGGTTAGCACTGACCACTTCAGGAAATTGTGCTATCTGTTATAGGCCAAGACGATATAGCCGCGACATGCTGCGATATTTTAGCGTTCGGTACTTGTCCCATAATGCCTGTGTCCCACAGGCGAATTTGGCCCACGACAAGGGGCGAATCTGAAATCCGCAATATAGCCACGACAAGCTATGATTTCTTAGCATTCGGTTATTCTCCCAAAACCAAGTACTACGATCCTGTACCAATTGGTACGCCCCTGTACGACATGGGTTGGACTATATACTATATACGATATAACTTCGATTAACTTCGACCAAAAGTTTGTCGTAGGCGAATGTTAAACCTTTTGATTTTTTTTCCTGCGAGGCAGAGATTAACTGCGAACATAGACGACAGTCTAAGAACTGTTACGAGGATCTACATCTGCCAACGATATTTTCATTTGCCCCTTGTCGCAGACCAACATTCGCCAGTGTGACACTGCATGGTATTATCTGTACGCTTCTCCTTTGAGAATCGAACACTAATGCAGGTAAATGCACCTTCAATACTTAATCTCCAGAGGGCTCAGTATGAGCAAACTTTCTTGCATTCATTGTCAAACGTTCCTGTGTGGCGTACCACATGCAAACAAACTTGAAGAAACAAATGTATCAAATTGAAACAGATCACCAAAATGCTCATCACTGTAAACTTGGAGACCTTCTACAGATGGTTTGTGATATTCTTTACATCAACCAGTTCACTTTACAGGGAAGGACGGCACAGCATGTACTATTGAAGTACTCATATGAGCAGTTCAAATTTAATTTCACCAATGAAGCATTTATTGATGGAAAATCAGAAACTGCATTTTGCTTAGGAACAAAAGAACAATTAATTCATAAACATAATACCATGTGTGAAACAAAATCTGTACTTAGCCTGCTGTGGCCAAAGAACAATACACGCCATCTTGACAAATGAATAATTGTCATATACTTCCTGGTTTATGCTAAAAGAACAATAAAGTGAGAAGATAAAAGACCATCCATTTTTAAATAAAACACTTCTGTAATACTCCCTTGCAGTACCATGGTTTACGCGCAATACTTGAGCCTTTTCCCGGTAAGGGACGTACGGGCTCACCGCAAAAACCGAGTCTATTGATACCACCGATATTCAGATATTGTTATAAGTCACCCTATTGTTGCTCTTATGAAAACACCAAATAGGTTGACCAGAAAACGCAAATGTTCTACCAAACATGAATTTCATTTCAGATCGGCATTATATACTAAGCAATCCGAAATATCGATTCCACAGTCTATTTACCACTTTGACCTTACTGTTTTTTACCGTAGGAAACAAATACAACGTCTGGTGGCTATTAATCACTATTAATTGCAATCGGCGACATAAAGTTTCAGACTTGAAGCAGCTTGTGGGTACACAAATTTATATGCTTGAAGCATGACCACGTACGTATTGAAAGTACTCCCACATAAACACATAAATTAAAACTATTTCATAGGCAAATTGCAAACTTTTGGGTTGTTGTCAAAATCTGATTTCATAGAATCAGTTATATCGTAACAATAAATCATTTCAGGACCATCATCCGTTTCTTGTTCCGAAATATTGACAGCCTCAAGACAAACACCCTATCAAAATATCATTGTGACTGATTGCTTTAGAAAAGAAAACGGCCATCACTGAAGGATTCTTCTCACCTTAAAATACGTAATTATCACAAGATACAAAACCAAAATTCTGTTATTTCCACTATAATTGTAACATAGTCAGTATTCAATACTTGATCTATTATTATTGTTATTACTATTATTACCAAGTCTAAGAGTCTAACATATGTTCATTTAAAGATGCAGCCCAATATGAATGGAATCAGCACGCGCTGAATTTTAATACTTTTCCACAGCTCTGACACGGGGGTTAACAGAGAGAAAACTTGTGACTCCATGCACCGCTTTGACTCAATGTTCGAGCTCTGCCTCAGACTTTATCTTCATGTAAAAAAGTCGATGGAAATCAACAGAATCTGGGGCAAGCGTGACTATTGCCAAACGCTAGCCCATACAGACGAACCACTCAAATAAAAGAATCCGGAGATTAAAGATAATGATTTTTATTTCGCCTCCTCAAAGGATGGCATGAAAAACTCAACCAACAACACCATTCTTTAGCCTCTGCATTGCGGAAACTAGTAATTTAAAATATAAATTTTTCATATCGAACAAACCACACAATCATGCATCAATCCATCATTCAGAGACAAACAAGCAGGCAAATATTCCTTGTGACAGAAACTGAAAATTGTCTTGAATGCCGGTCTAATTTAGCTCGCATCGGCACCGAGGTAATAACCGAAAAAAGTGACATGACTGTGGACAATCAGGATGAAACCTCAGCCCTTTCTCGCTCAAACCGGACAAAATTAGCTGTTGGTCAAATGTTTTTCGCCGGAAAATGTTTAAAATAATTTTCCTCACTTATAAACATGATTTGAACGGATATTGTATCATTATTCCCCAAGTGAACCGCTTTTTCCTGCTCGGGTCACCGGCTTTTTGCGCCCATCTTACGTAAAGAAAAATGTTTTAAGTTTTGATTGGGGAGGGGGAGGGAGAGGAGAGTATGGAAGGGTAGGGGAGAGTAAGAATCAGTAAGCTGTGTTAGGGTATTGTGTCTTGATTTGGCATTGTCTTGGAAATATCTGGGAATTATATACAGAATTATGTACAGCTGCCAGAATGCTGATTTATCCTATCGATGCATTTTATATACAGAATTATGTACAGCTGCCAGAATGCTGATTTATCCTATCGATGCATTTTATATAAAACATCTGTACTTTCAAACAGTCTTCCTAGGAGTTAACTGAGTTGTCATTGTTTTGAAACTTTGAGATAATATTGACGTTTCTATTTCCATCGTAAAACCTGAGGTATCTCAGACTGAGGATTGCATTCAAATAATAACAGCTCGTTGGTCTTTGTTCTAGTTTATGAAAAAAAAATGCGCAATAAGTATGGACAAACTAGTAATATGCTCCATACAATTTTGATGAACAGATTAACTCGCCACACGACTATTAATCCCCTATGGTTGCACACAGGTATAGTCTATTTGATTTTCAACATGACTTGACCAAAAGTTCGTGATTTTACCTGTCAGTATCATTGCTACTTTACCGTTCTATGGTGTTATAAGGTCAAAAGCTGTTTTGATATTACATGTAAATGTTATATCTATTAATACAGATGAATTCCCGTTTTCTCTTTGAAGAGGACGCCTAGACCAGTACATGGCAGGTTACACGCTATTTGCATGCAAGCCGTGTGCTCAACGTAAGGGTACCTCACCAAAGCTACAAACAATTAAAAAAAAAAAAAAGAAGACTCACCTAAAAGACAAAGGTTATTCCTGAATCCACATATGGAGACCTTTCAACCTTCAAAACTTTTCTCTTGGTGATGTGCGATGTTCCTTTAAATTGTTAGCCAAAACACCAGTTCAAAAGTGTCCCAATAACGCACTTTCGGACCACTACTTTAACAACGCAAAAATGCCGTATTTGTATAATTCACCAGCAATTTGGCCTCTACCCCCGTGTGTCCCAGTCGCCGTCAATGTATCAAAATGACCAGCTCCCATTGTATGATATCTTCATTATTGAAAACCAGAGACAGCGCAGGCCCTTCACCTCCTAGGCGTTGGCGAATGTCTCAAAGACGTGGGATCTCAACACATCGGGGGCGTCTCGAAAATTCATGAGATGTCCCCTTTGTGTGTTAGAGTTGCCACAGTTGCATCTTTGTACTCCAAGAACCACTGTTTGACTGAGTGGTTACTGGATAATATGTAGATCTGTGGTTTTGTCTCGAATCATGAAATGCGGGCGTGGATTTTAGCTTACAAGAAGTTTTCGACATCATTTGTGGGTGTAAATCGCACCAACTAACTTCGTCCATATAAAGGTATGTCGCATAACAATACCCAACAACAGACTATACGATTGTTTTTGACGAAGAAACTAGACTAAGTTCACTTGCTAAGTGCTTACACTGCTGGCGTCTGTTTGTAGCATAAGCAACATCTGTCTCATAGACATACATGCTATTGTTTTGTTCCCTTGTTGGTTCAGTATAGAACAACTGAACAGGTTTAGATATGTTGTTGAGCAAATATTATGTGAATATATACTAGAATCGGAAAACGGCACAGAGTAACGTTATTCGTAAGGAAAATACCTTTAAGTGACACTTAAGATATCGATCACATTCTTCACGTGAAGTGTACTTCCGTGAAACAGAATTTAAATGTAAAATAAGTTAATCACACGAATATAATTTATAACGTACGCAAGTCACTCAAGAGGTAAGGTTACAAGTCAATTTTATTGCTGTCGGTGAAGGTTGTGCTACTCAGCAGACTGAAAATGGTTGGTAATCAAATATTGATCGATGTACTCGACACAAGTGATGGACTGGGTTACTACTACATGTCACCCTATCGATTGGTTTATTCAGTGAGTACCATGGCGCAACACAACACATGTATACACGACATATGCTTGCACCTGCGAATAGTGAACGAAATAGAATAACCGATCTGGCTCCGCTTACAATTGTTTCATAACTGCAGGGACGTATACGAACAAACATCTACCTGTATGTCCCTGGTAACTGCTTCCTTCCGTAAAAGCTAGTTTAGTTATCTTGCTTACAACTCACATTTTAAATGAGAATCTACCATAAGAAAGATTATGATACATAATAATTATCGAAATAAAGTACTTTACCAAAAAGTTCACAGATGGATTATGGCGAGCATATATTACTCATAATACGCAAAAGAAAAGACACAATGGTATAATTGCTGCAACAACTGTTAAAGTGTGAAATGTAAGAGTTCAACCCTGCGCTGAACAGAGGCTTCATGGGATGCTTTAGGAACATACCACTTTTCTGTATCTGTATGATAAGGTGAACGGCCGCAGAAGCTTTAGCCTGCTTATTATGTCGCCTGCTCAACAGAGCTGTGTCAGGCATATAACCAGGATGCACACCTCAGGATCACTGACCCTCTATGTCTGAATTAGGATTGTCAATTTCAGTGTGCTACAACATGTCAAGGCTGATAACATAATTATATCACATAATATTTACCAGGAGCTTGTTGCTTGTGCTGCTGGCAGAGGATCATCTCTAAACCTTGCGGCACACATGTGCAACATACAGATGTGCTGATCTGCACTTGGCCGTGGTTTGGAAATCAGGCAGTAAACATCAATGATATGCACAAGGGGTGCCAATAGCTCCGTGTTCCACGAGAGCCGTGACCTTTCTTAATTTCTGACTGGAAAACTGTCATCACAAGTGATTTTGTGAAGTGTCTGGTTCTTTCTTTCTTTTTATTTATTTATTTATTTATTTATTTATTTATTTATTTATTTATTTATTTATTTATTTATTTATTTATTCATTTATTTATTTATTCATTTATCATCATCATCATCATCATCATCATCATCATCAATATTAGTATCATTACTTTGTATAATTTTACGGATGTCTCATATACTTTCCAACTGCACCAAGTTCCCATTCCCGAAAAGAATGATTCAACGGAGCAAGTATGCGTGAATGCTATACTCAACAGGGTCCAGCTCATTGTATTCCAGTATAAATGAAATACTGTGTTCGGCGTTGTCCCAGATTGGGGACTGTACATATGTAAGTCCATCACCATTAAAGAGAACCGAAAATACTTATGTGTTGTGACCACGGAACGATCGGCTCTCAAACCAGGAACCTTCGGGACCAATCACCTAGCCGAAATGGGAAACACATATACCAACTGCACCTAATCCCTATGCCAAACAAGAATGGTTCAATGGAGCCCGGGAGGATACTTCCCTAAATTTTTGGTGGTGATGTGCGGCTCGACCTTTCAAAACCTTTGTTAGGGTACTTTTTCACAAAAATGATACTTTTGTTAGGGATTTTTTTAACCAAAATAGAAAATATGGTTCCCAAAAGGCGTGAAAAGCGCCCCCAGGAAGAAAATGTTGACCTTAGTTTGGGAAATTTTACCAAATTTTGGGCCAAAAAAGAGAAAAATTACCTTTTTAAGGGGATTTTTGGAAGAAACACTGGGCCTTTGTTGGGGAAATGAAAAAAGGGCCTTCAAAGCGGCACATACCCAGTATCGTCACTAATGGGAGTACGCCCTCCCCAGCGAAGCGGTAATGGAGGCAGGTATGCGTGAATGCCATAAACAACACGGCGCAGTTCATTGTACTTAATCTAGTACAAGTACTGTATTCGGAGTCGTCCCAGATCGGGGACTATGAATATGCAAGTCCATCTGCTTCAAAGGAGCACTTGAAATATAATTATGTTTTGTCACTACGGACACGATTTGAGATCCAAAGCAATGGGACACCTGCGACATGTTCACTTTCCGAAAACCAGACGGTTTTCTGTTATGAGAAATAATCATATTCATTTGCATGTATTTACAGAAGTAGTTTGAACTCAAGCTGATTTATCAAGCGACCATCCCATATCACTGACATTATATAATGCCACTGTCTGTCTCGTCCCTCTGTCCGTTAGCTTCAGCGTATGAATCCTTGAGTTCCTGGCCGTCCTGTGTTTTCGTCCTTTTCCCATGACAGGGATTTATACGGGGCTAGGCTCTCTTTTACACTTTCTATAAACCAACTGTCGAGCCACGATTTGTATATGTGTTTGAATAAAATGCGCTTGGCCTATTCCGTTGACCATGTGACGGAACACATACTAAATAAACCAACGAAACATTGTCAGCCTTCCTCCTGCTCATGATGCAGCTTTTAGTATTTAATTCTCTCAACTTCATTTAGATTACAACTGTCTGGGCATTTCACTAACAATGTGCATCTTCCTGCATAAACATCTTTCAACTGAGGAGTGAATACAGATATCATGCAAAAATGCCTGTGCAGGAAAGGAGTTTGGGTATGAAATGTATGTAGAGGCTGTTAACAATTTATCATTTTGGCCTATGGCGTCCAGTGCCAAGCTCACAGACATTAAATAAGACGCACTTAAACAAATATATGCAACCGATTGAAATGATGTGTTTGCAACTTATGTAGCATTTGTATATTTTTACTGCACAAAGAGCACAATATTTATTTAAGACCAATATGCTACATTCGGCCTCTCGGAATCGGCCTTCCAAGGCAGGGGACAGTTCAATTTTGACCCAGACGTAAATGAACTTAATCCTTGCTATAACAGTTTCGACCATCAAATGGGAACTTAACGACGCTTCAGTGCTGGACGAACAACTGGTGCGTGCAATGGGAGGCCAATACTGGGTAGACAATTAGCGCAACGGGTGTTTTAATATAAAGCTCAGTGCAGTTCGCAATTAAGATCGTTGAACAACACAGAATTCAAAGTACGAGCGAATGTTACTTTCCTAAAACTATATAGGAACAGTTACCATAAAACACCATTCTTAGTCGTAAGTTCTTGTGTAATGAACCAGATGTGTCGTCGCCGACCGACTGGATACTTTGCGCTTGGATATACATCGGTTCCTGTTTTAAGAAAGGGGGGGGGGGTAAGGGGGGGGGGGGTTCAGTACGCTGGTACAGGTAATTATTTTGCTAGAGTACGCAGTACGGAAAATAAAAATCCTTCAAAACTTTGGATAGGACGAAGTACGTAAAATAAGAGGGCTTCTAGTACGCCAGTACAGTAAATAAAAAGCCCCAGTTCGCCAGTACGGGAAACCCCTTTCCCACCCTCTTAAGAGACCACCCCAGGTCAAGCCTGAAAGTGGTCACGTAAAGTAGTTGCTGACGTTCACCAGCCAATAGGCTACATTTCCCGAATTACCAGTGCATGGCTGGTATTTTACACCATACGCAAATAATTTTATCGGATAGTTGTCCAGTCGGCAAATTGTATCCAGGAAAAGATATATGTGCACGTTGTATGCTTCACAGAAGGCATGAATCTGAATAAAATGGACATACTTCAGACTCAACGCGCCATACCAGTTGGATCAGTGCTGCCATCTATTGCAAATTCCTCTTTTGCCTCTGGAATCACCCTTTTACAATTTGTTAACATCATGTTTGTCTTGGCTTCACAACTGATCTTATGAAGCACCATAATCTTTTTTCACAAGAGTCCTGATAGTTTCAAAATTCTTTGTGAGAAGACTTTCATTCAATTACCCAGACAACCTAGAAAAAATTATATTTTCACCCGTTTTGGACGCAGTGCTTCCGAAACTTAACAAGAAAAGCTATTGTCTCAATGGACAACCGCGGAGCTACTAAAACTTAAAAGCGCTACCACACACCTGCTTTGACGCTATATATCTGGTCAGACCGTCTATCACAAATGTTGCTCCTAGTTACCATTATTTCAAATTCACCGACAGAACCATACACTGTTCAGATATCTTGGTTTCGGTCGTGTCTGTGAGCTTACCTCTGGGAAAAAATGATGATGGACAAACCTAGGATGTGATGTGATACAAATAGTTTGACCGACAATCTTTATACCCATCCACCCAGCCCGACCCCGTTCTGAGAACAACAAACAGTTTCTATCTCAGGAAGGTCCTTATACCGGGAATAGGAGATAGACATATCAAGTTCCCGCCCGAACTGCATACTTAATTGCCTAATCTCGCTTGGGGAGATATGGCGAGATAGGGTCGTTACCTGTGGGGGACAAGCGGGATATTACTAATATTTTGGAAATACAGAATTCTTATAAAAGGCATATTATGGAAATTTGTCTTAGATATGGCTTAGGAAGTACTAAAAGAATACCAGTTTGTCATTTGTGAACTGAAATTGCACAAAAAATTGCTAATTTTGTGAGTAATGACCATATGGGCTGTCTGTGACAGTAATGTGACCCGCATGTCCCCCGTGATCGCCAGGCGTCAAACCCGTACTTTGTGGCGGGAAGTTAATATGCATGCTGCGTATTGTCCCGCTCCATTCCCGCAACTTCCAACCCATCCCAGATCCATCGGGCAAGCTGACGATGTAACCGATTTCAGGACAAAGTGTCAGGCACAGTCTCTGAATTGCTGAGTCTTTTCAGCTGAGGCATTTTTTTATGATTTTAACCGTGCATCTATTTCTACACTTTATTTGTCCTATTGTGTAAATCTGATATATTGCACTGTGCTATAGTTGTACTTTATAAAATGCTGAGCGCATGGTAGAACAGCTTGTAACTCAATGGGCTACCCGAGGGTGTTCTACGTATAATGGACAGAAGAATCAACAATGTTATTTATATTTGATATGACCAAATTTCCAATAAGAGCTAATGCATGCGAGGACGGTGGTACGCGGGTTTTGTAGAAGTTTTACCGCGTTGCGAATGCTAATATCCAGACATCGACACTGCACAGAGCTGACTGGCAGGCATCACGAAGTTCCAAACGCCGAAAGATTTATTTTTTGTTCGAAGTGAAGAACTTGGAGTGTTATAACACTTTTGTGAAGAAAATTTACCGTATTCGCACAGGAATATTTACAAAAGAATTTCGATGCCCATGACGGTGTCCCAAGTTGACAAGTTCGCGCCTTTTTTGGCCATCAAGCGGGTTCTGGGTCGTGACGTCTCGGAAGCGAGTCCAGGTGATACACTGGCGGATAGCGACAGAGAAAGCGGTAGCAACGCAGAGAATGAGCCGTCTCAGTTTAAGCTGTTCTTTTTGTGAAGAAAAACTACTGAGGACGATGTGGAAGATGAAGCGTTAGAAAGGGAGTAGGGTAGAGAAACTCACCCTTACTGGAAGGAGCCACTCGAGTCAAAATTTCTCTTCTAATGTTTTACTGAGTATCTTGTTACGAGTCCGACGACACTTGATTGGCAGCGATGTACATGTCTTTTACTAATACCGGTACAAGACAATGTTATTATTTTATGTATACTCCGTCTGGTATCTCTAGGTTTAGCGCAGTCTATCTGTTTCAAATAACCGCTGACACATTGTATTTCGCTAATCTCCAGATGTGTATTTTAATGGCTTTTGAACTTTGAAATTGCAGAAATATAAGCCATAAATTTCTCCCTAAGAAAATCGCAAGGAAGGTTTGATAGCAGCATTCGTTAGACTGTCGCCCCAATTTTAGCTGATTACGCTAGATGTGTCATTTTCAGCAGGTAGCAGCTCCAAACCGAACATTTGGATACTTGACACTTTTGCAGGTAAAAGTACATCCCCTTTTCCGTAGTGAGTGTATCATTCTGAGAAAAAATATATTATTAGGATGTGTGCTGTCCCAAATTTTGTTTGCTCTGTGTATGTAGGAGTTGGGGGATCGATTAATGAAGTGTAATAAAGGAATAAAGGTAAGTGATCTAAAAATTCAAAGTTTATTTTTTGCAAATGTAGATGGCAGTGTACTCATGGCAGAATCCCAGAAAGTATTACAAGATACGGTGAACATAGCAGGGGAATAAATGGAGGTTAGAATTTAGTAAGGATAAGAGTAGAGTCATGATTCTTGCGAAGAAACCGGATGGGAATGAAAAATGGAGAATTAGGCAATTTCAAATTCAGGAAGGTGGAGAACAGTTAATCGAAATTGGGGAGGTCAACGAGTATGAATGCCTGGGTGTTAAAATCAACAGGTAAAGGCATGCTCAGGTATCTGATGGAAAAGATCAAACAGAAAGTGAATTGTGCGAAGGCAATGACAAAAGGTACAACACTGAATAGTTTGAACAGAGCGTACACAGCAACGGTATAATGGGATAGAGTTACAATACCTTAAATGATATATGGCTTAGATGTGATTTCAATAAGTGATGCAGACATCCAGGGAATGGAGAAAGCACAGAATGAAATGGAGAAATGGATAGGAAAGTTTACATTGAGGCAATCAAGGAACAAACGAGATGGGTCAAAGAAATAGATAAGTGAGCAGAGATATGAATTGAAAGGATATGATGAGGTTGCTGATTAGAAAGTGTATATAGGTAAGACAGTTACACAGGGCTTGCAGCATTACTGGAAAAGTGGAGTCAGGGAAAAGAGTACTCTAAAAGCGTTGTTTTAACACTACGTTACCATTAGTAACGTTTAATGACATTTACGACAATATATCAGATATTTTAGCTTCCGCTACCGTTGCACCAATAGCTTTCTTATAACGGGATAATCTAGTTGACCTGTGGCATATCTATGATAGTTGAGTGAAGTATATATTTTAATATGTTTTATATTTTAAAAATTATGTGTCTTTCCCTAGCAGTTGGTACTAGTCTTGGAAATATTTTAATTGTTTCATTAGTTTTGTCTATAAATACAGTGCTGGTCATTTTGTCTCATCGTGATTCCCCACATGTAATTAATTGCTTGTCAGTTTCCTGATTACTTAACTGGTATCTTAGTCTTTTTGTTTTGACAAATCCGGATTTCGAAATTTTTAAAAACACAAATACAAGTCTTACAATTTTGATATGCACATGAAAAGGACAAAAATATCTGAGTATCAGTGTATATCATTGTATTCTTCAGCCATAGTTTCGTGGCGAAAAGCGTTTCGTCCTGAATAGCAAATTTTGTGCAGAACAATCTGTAAAGTTATTTTCTCCCTTTTTTTATTTTTAATTTATTTGATTACTTTGTGTTTAAATTTTTCTTCCCATTAAGCCAATCCCTGTCTTAAAAGATATATGAAAGCAGGGGGCCAACAGTCGGGGGCCCTCCAGTCGCTTTGCCCTCCAACTCAATGCGCCTATACCCTGCTGCCCCCTCGAAGGCCACTTGTCTGTGACTAACCTGGCCGGCACCTGGGCTTGTGCCTGTGGTGCCGTCTACTACCGAGCCTTTGTTTTGCACAAAAACAACTGAACAGTCGCAAAAATATTCTGAATACATTATATACTATCTTGACCTTTATCTGCATGCTCAGTTATGGCAAGTTCATTATTAAAATTTATTTCGAAATCAATTAAAATACGCCCCCTGGTCTCGCAAGCCCGCTGCAAGGGCACACTTGAATCCGCCATTTGTAATTTTGCATTCGGGTACAAATTATTTCGCGGAACTTCGGTAAACTCAGGAGTGATCTGTGGTCTGACATTTGTCGAGTAGCAAAACACACACATACACGTGGTGGTGTGTTGCCGTTTATTCTATATTCGATTACATTGAACTTATTCAAGGTCTTAAATGCAGCATTACTTCCATCATACTACGATGAAATTCTTGAAGCAAGAGTAATGCTTTCGCGTAACTTCGTTGAACTCCGGACACGCACATGCTCTGAGATTTGTAGATCAACTTGACTTGAGCCATTTCAACCACTGGCGGATATACAAATATATACGTGATCTTTTGTTTGCCGCTAATTTTATGTTTGATTAATTAGAATTATTACAGGTTTTTCAGCATTACTGCCGTCATGCTATGATAAAATTGAACCGAGACTAGAAGAATGAATTGGTCTGCGCCCAAACATTTAACCCGTCGCATCGTCCCGGCGCATCGTCATGTTGGGTGGGTTATGACGATCGACGCTCAGCACAACAGCTTCAAAAATTCGAAGAGGAATTTCTTGTCGATAAACTGAGGAAAAGCAAGTATGGTACATATACTTGTTGTACAGTATAAAAAACCCCAACCATATCACACATTTATTTATTCCAGGACCTAGCCTTTAATTTCACTGCTTGCATTTTGCTTTGCCAACCACCTACGGAAATTATCATTATTATCAAGTCGGACGCTTCTGATCTATGGACTAGTATGGTAAAGATAAGTGACGGAATTGCTCAACTTTTAAAGTGAGAGCGGGATCATTTTGCCTCTCATGTGGCGATTCTGAGCAGACTTAACGTGCTCAGCATACTTGTGAAACTCCCGGGGTGAAACTGCACAGGTTTGTCTTTGAACCTTTACTGATTAAACAACGACCATGATTGGTATGAAGTTTCTTTTTAATAAAGTTATTGAACATAAATAAGAATAATGCGGCAAAAATATATTTTATTTCCATGCACGTGTGTGTAAAAGAAAGTCCGGTAGCTGGAACAACACTAACGTGTACCACACTGGCCTTTGGAAAGTCCGAAAGGTACGCAAGCTCATCTCATGTCCGTGTATTTTTAACAAGCCCGGTCGGGAATCTTTGTCTTTATCTCAACATGCCCGGCACAATCTCAGGGTGTCTCGGGACGTCGGACTAAATTCGAGCCCTGTAATAATATTTATGACCAAAATGTTCAATAATTTCACACGTCATATCAATGCAAGGGTGGGGTTAAGATAAAGCAGAGGCCAAACCAATCGCTGTTGACCGGTCAGACAACAAAATACTAACCTTTTGATCTTTCAGGCAGAAAATGTTAATTTTGAGATTCGCTACGACTAAGTTAGATCAACACCTGTGTCATATCTCTATACATCACTTTGTACTTTGTAGCAATGGGAAGGCAAATTACGGAGCACATTTTAAAACAGTTATCTTATAGATTTCAGACATAGAGACAAATACATGCAAGATTCAGTTGGTTGATTTGGCTGATGAGTATTTTAGTTTTTGATGCAGAATGTTAAATTTCGCATGTTTTCATATTTTGAAGTGACTTTAGGTGTTAAACGTTCATAGTTACGCGTCATCCCCATGCTTTTGCTATTGCTATTGGCATTTGTTTGTGGCAATCAAACACTTCCATTAAGCTTTCAGATTGGGGTATATCATATACAAACGTGTGCTGTTAATTAATAAGGATACTCGTTCACAAGTTGAGAGCGAAACGAATCTGGCGAGTTCTTGACGATCCTTATATTACATTTCGGAAGACAGTTTTGGCATTTTCAATTGAATTTTATCTTTAAAGAATTTGACTTGTTCATCGTTGTCCGTGACCTCATTTTTAGAAAGGAGGGAATATACACTGACTTTAAGATAACAAATAGTTTTTCAAACATTTATTCGGAATTAAATAATGTCTCTATCATTCTTACCACTGATTTATTCTTTTGTGATTTCAATGGAACTCCTGCTTCTTTTGTTTTGTCTTTGGCACTTTTCGCGGGAGCTTGACTTACATATTTTGGGTGAGCATTTCACGTTTGATGAAAAGGAAAGATGCTAGTGTTATATTGTGTTTCAAACCAGGAATAAATACTGCATGTATTTATGTATGTATGTCTTTGATAAGTGGAAATCATTCCGTGCATGGTGTTCAATTGGAAACACGAACCCATCCCTGCTGGCGGTGTCACCGTATCTGTCGTGACAGTTTGGATCATTGAATTTCTTTGTATTAAATGGCGCTCCGAGTACTTCATTTTGCAGCCATGGCAACGTACAGGAGCCACATTGGGCAGACTGTATTTCCTCCATACCGGGTATATTGTGATATTTAATCTGAGCACAGGGTATCACAAGAGGGTCATTTTCCTATGTGCAATTGTGTCTAATGAAGGGGCACATGCTCCTAAACATATACGCAAGTCACGGAGAAGGCTAGGTATGATTACCGTCGGATTTTACTTGTCTGTACTGCTTAACCTGTGAAACTGTGAGTAGCATGAAGGCAGTACGTGGCTCTGCCACCACTGACCCCCTTTGCCCAGTTGTGGAGACAGAATGAAAGTTAGATATGCAAACCAACAATGATGGTGCGATGGTACATTCCATAAAGTCTACCTCAATTGGTCATTTAAGAAGACCTTCTGGTTGTTTGCATCATTGTATCTTGGTCAAGCTAGTTGATAAAGGTGCATTCAAATAAACCACCAATTTCTGACGGTATATTTTGGTTCATGTATAAGTTTTGCACAACTGGTTGGCCAATTACAATATGCAGTTCAATTCAGGACTTTCCCCCACAGGTTGACCACTGTGCCAACTGATTTTCTCACTTCCAATGCCTAAAAAAACCTTTCCTGAGATAAGACTCCTTGCTTGTATAGTTTCAACATAGGCAGTTGCCACAGAGCAAGGTTTACATGGTAAAATAACATGAATATCTCAGCTGAACAAATTTAAGCATGGAATGAAAAAGGTATCTAAACTCTTAATGAAACCTTCCATAAAATGTTGAAATTATAACAATAGGTTAAGGCTATTTTAGGGAACTAAATTAGACAGTGTCATTACCATATCCAAACCGTAGTCCTAATGAAACAAATCCAAGTCAATTCCGACCAAAGGCAATGTTCCTTGGTATGTATAGCTGAAACACATTAATTTACAGTTCGTTTTATTCAAAAGAGACCAAAACTTATGTGCAAAGGTCCATAGGGTCGAAAAAGCCATGTCTAATGTTAACCTGACAGAATGCAAAATGTTTTGTTTAAAATTATAGGCCTATTTCAGTAAATTGGCTCGAACAGGTGCATGATTCATGATCATATAGGACCACATGATTTATGAAAAGTGACCAAAATTTGCAGCACATTAGAGAATTTGTAAGCGCAGGTTCCTAATTTGTTTAAAATGTCAATAAAATTCAGTATTTAAAAAGGTAATACTTGCAACCACCATCTCAACAATGATCATCATCCATATAAGTCCACAAAATGACACTAACACCAACATCAATCCATTAGAAAAGCCCCCTAGGCCTAAAATGACCATCAACAAGAATCCAAACATGATAATATAATTCGATGTGTTTAAGGCATGTAGTTAAAGACATGATGTTTTTTTTAAATAAAAAGCTTGCCTTATCAGTGAAGTGTCTGCATAACTGAAACAATGGCGTTTCGCCCTTTTCAAAAACCACGCTTGTAGGAATGGTTATATCCCATAGAGCCATATGCTGTGGCATCATGAGCACATGCTGCCAAAATGTACTCAGTTCAAATATTTCACAAACTACTCTGGTGATTAACCCCACAAGTAACAGTAACCAATTGACACCTATGCATGTGTGGTGGTCAGTACTGCAGATACTGTATGAGGGTCTCATTTATTTAGCCTGTAAAAAGTTTCTAACATCTTTAAATTGATAATGCTTGGTACATAACTGACATTGCCAGGCATACTAATAAAAAAGTTTTACAATATATGTTAACGTTACTATACTTGACCTCAAATTTACTTTGAAGATTGACACTTTGGACATGTATTACCCGATGCCCACAAGTGTCCACCCCCGCGATGCCATCTCCAGTTAGCTGAAGGTGAGAAAATTCTGTTTTGCTTGTTCTGTGAAAGGAGTCGATTGCTACGTGCACTGTACTCTTTCCCTCTTATTATCGTCGTGTATTTGTCCATACGTTTCCCAGTATTTCTGGTTTGTTTAAACTTCACCATTACTGTTAATATAAATAAGGAGAAAGTAAGAAAAGGGTATTTTTAAACTTTAGACTAGACAGTCATACTTAAGTTGCTCCCCCATAGCATGTTGCATAATTTGAAGCTCGGTTTGCGTTTAATAGTATCAGCTACCTTTCACATACTAGTACCATAATATTTTTTAACAAAAGTCAATACAACCTGAATCTGCATGTAGTATTTATAGTTGTGTACCATTATAAAATCCAGTGCAAAGAAATACGTTTACAAACAAACTATATAAGTAGTAAGTGAGACATCACATAGAATATCACTATATAGACAGCGATATAAATACGACATAAAAAGTGTCCAATAACGAAAACACTGACCGTCAATGCACAAATCATGCGACTAATGAAGGATTAATTCGCGGTGAAACTGTACGAGCCAAAGTATGGATAAGATGTTTTCTTGGAGCGACCTATCAGGGGCAATTGGAATTTTATTTTATTTTTCACTTTAAGAGGAAGTGGACTAGGTTGGTTTCACCAGGATAGATTGATCAATCGTTGTTTAATGCTTTTTGAATGGGGAAATTTTCCATAAAGTTAAACTGAAGTCATCCGTAGCCAAAGGAATTTGGTGCTTGTAGCAGACACAAAAATTATCTAGTAACCACATTAAGGTCCCACAGATAATGGCCTTGTGTTTATCAATTAGCTCATTTCATTGGTCTGCCAGATACAAAGTAACTACACTAATCCCTAAGAGTACTTCTATTTATCTCAAAAAATCAAATAACCTGCAACGCTTCGATATTATTGGTACCAAAAATCCAATACCCAACTTCCATACTCTCCACGTCTCTTACCGCCAGTGCCTATTTCTGAAGTAAAAATGTCAAAAAAAACATTGAAAAATTTCATATTTATTTTTACGAAAATACCTTCTACAGATACATTTTGAAGAGGTTTCAGTCAGCCTGAGAGGCAATATCGGGTCTTCAGCAGACAGATATTATAAGTACACACCTCCGGAGCCTGAAATACCTGGACGTGTATATCTCGCATAGAGGCTTCCGGTCTCAGTCTAATATTTGGTCCAAATACCCCAGATAAAAGATTAAATGAAATAAGAACGAGAAGTGATACTTAAATAGTATGTTAACCGATATATGTAGGTGCTTGCTTACAGATGCAAGATTTATCAAATAAAAGGTTTTTGTGAATGTAATATATATTCCGAAGATCATATAGAATACGAAGTAATCATTTCATATATAACTCACTTTACAAGCCCCTCAAATTCCATATCTACATGTATTCCAAGTGGATTGAGAGCTCTTGTGAACTGTACAAACCGAAAATCATGCATTGTATTTATGTACCTTTGAAGACACATTGATGCCTTCCTGCAATGCAAGGCTTCAAGCGCCATTTGACCTGCATGAATGTTGACCTCAGTGATGGGGTCAGGGACCGGAGTCAAAGGTCAAAGTCACAAATCCAGACATTCGTCTCATCACCCCAGAATTAAAACGAGTTTGCTTCTAAAGGAAATGACCGTGCCGGTTAAGCAAAGTTTTAATTACACTTACTTTACTCGGGTGATTTTCACTTCTTAGTGTTGGTGTGAATAAAAATTTTCATTTTTTCTTCAGATACCATTTGGCAATACAGTAGACATAGAGCTTCTATGTGTGTGGGGGGGGGGAGGGGGGCAATAAATTATGTACAGACATGCCACTTTTGATGGTTTTTATCTTAATTTGGGTAGGATTGATGAAATGTGATGGGCAAAAATAATTTCCAATCTGTGAGAACAATTAAAACCAAAACAGATAATAGTTGAGACAATGTATCTCTGCATTCCTTGTCTTGCATTTCAAATACACAAATTTTAAACAATAGTCAAGTAATTTTTATAAAGGTTTTTGCCATCTCTGTGTTTACAAGTTGCCTTCAATAATGATGATGATGATGATGATGATGATGATGATGATGATGATGATGATGATATATTTGGAATAACTACCCCATTACAATGGAGGCAATTGACGACGTTAATTCAATCACAGCGTTTAGACAGGACAACTGTAAGCTGCACTTTAGAATCCATTTCTAAAATATTTCCCGCTTTCGTACAGGTAAGATTGTAAACCGTCAACTATTCTATAGCATGTCTGCTGCACTGAGCCTGGCCAAAAATCACTCATTGAGAAAGTGTTTGGGCCTTTACATTACACGTTTCACATATTATGTGACAAACACGCATTTGCTATCTGTATCAAACTATTTACATTCCATTTACAAAATCAGATGTCTAGACAAGTATAATATTACAAATTAGAGGAAACAGTTCTATTTGCAGACAAAGTTTATGAATGAAGAGTGCTAACAATACATGTACGAATGAAATGTTATTCCAGTTGTTTAATGCAAAAAAAAAAATGTTTGACTAATTCTAACTGCGAAGCAATATGTTTACTTAGCTTTACCACGTGAACGTGAAATCATCTTATCGGAGGTTCGGTGTCTCCCACATACTTTGCCAGAAACTGAATAGAGGATGTATAATATAATATTGGTATCATATGCCACGGTTTTATATTCTGCGGAAGATTCTGTTTACCACTTTAAATCCCATACATTTTTGCTTTATCTTTTTCCTTTAAAAATGTGATAAGCACAGTTTTCTCTCCATTCTTTGTCATGGGGGGGGGGGGGGATTACATACATAAAAAACAGACTTAGGCAGACCGCAGACTTAATGAGACCAAACACTGGTCCCGCTAAAACTGGTCATTTTAATGCTGATGTGTGGTCACCCTTATACTCAAAAACCTATACTTGCAAGTTTATTTGTTAGGATGATACCAATTATACTAGGTACTTGTGTGGTCCTCTTTATACTGCAATTTAAGCACTGGTCCACTTAATGATATATATTTATATAATGGGAGGAGACTGGTTACTTTCATCTGATTTAATTGTTACATACTTCTTTACCCCCCTTTTTCTACCTTTTTTTTGGGGGTGGGATAGGGGTAATTTATGGGACAATGTCACCTTGCAATGTCTTAAACTTACATTGTTCAAATTTAATGCTTTGCTTTTCACACTGCATAGTATTCAGGGTGCACGGTTGGCTGAGCGGTAAGACGCTCGCCTTTCACCTCTGCGACCGATTCGATTCTCGTCCTGGGCAGCATGTGGAAAAAGTTCCTACCACTTTAACCGTGCACGGTGGTTTTCTCCGAGTTCTTCGGTTTCCTCCACTAGGCAAGGTAGGAAGTATACGCCAACATCTGTGCCATGGAGAGTGACTCGATAAGTCAATGCTTGATTTCTTTCACAATCCATATAAAAAAAAAACAAATGTGTCTATACTTAATTAGTTAGTGCTGTCAATCCTATTCTGTGGGCCTTGGTCTATATAATACTCCAGCACTTTTGAGGTTATTGATTAGTGTGGTCTTTCGCATCATATGTATCGTACTCTTCACTCGTGGTACTCAGCAAAGTGTCTCAAACGAGAATTGCTTCATTGAATGTAGAAAAGGAGACGCCAATTCACTTCTTCCGTTTGATGAAATATCACAATATCCACGAAGTTATGAATGCCACGAAATACGGCATTTCGTGCAGTTTTGATTGGTAAATTAACTGGAAGTCCCATATCCCGGTAGTGTATACCAGGTCTCTTTGCCGTCGCAGTAGGCATATAATGTCTGCGCAGGGACTTGTGGTCTCTTCCTCCTCCCCTTTTTTTTTTGTTTCTTTGTTTGTTTTTGGTTTTGTTTGGTTTCGTTTCATTTCTCTGCTTGTTTTTTTGTTTTTATTATAATATTATCATTATTCTATTTTGTCACTGCTATGCCCGTCGGTGTGCGGTTATATGTGGTGCGCAAACACCGATGAAATGAGTCAAACTTTAGGTCTCGTCCTACACACGTCTTCCCGGGATCTAGAAATCCGTTCGAAGTGGAACAAATTTGTTGCGGCAAAGAGAGCATCCATGCATCAAGGACTATACCTTATTTTACCCCCTTCCCCCTAAATCCAACTAGAGTAAAATGTCATCTGCCTTCCTGATTTTGAATTTATTTTCATAATTAATGAACAAAATTTTGAAGGAGAAATGCGAATAAAGCCTTTCAAAATTATTTGCCAGGTCAACATTGGTACAAGCTGGGCACTAAGAAAAGTTGTTGAATCAGCCTTAATGCATGGGGGAAAGGGTTAACTTATATAGGATCAAATTCAAGCACCAACATAATAATGTGCTGGACTGTTACTTGTGATATCAAGAACCTATAGCTCCACTGACTGTGTATATCTTTCAAGACCGGTGGCTTATCATGCGACATAAAATAATAAGGCACATATACCACTTATTGTTATTACACCTCATATATCACTTATTGTTATTACACCTGGTACACCAACATGAAAATGTAGCACTTTTTCAAGAGCCTGGTAAAAGTGGACCTCTCAAACCTGGCTGTCTCACAAGACAGGGATTAGCATTATTATACCTCTGATCGATGAAAAACCACTTTTGGATCTGGCCATGAGGTACGGTATCTCAAGGACCATCGTATGTTCCAATCAGAGCAAGTGAAGATATCTTTAATCTTTGTCCTGGGGTCAACCCCACATTTAGACTCTCTGCGGGTGTAATTATTTTTGCAAACTGAATGGTCATTTAATATTGTTTTGAGTAAAGACTGCTGGAATGAAAAGTTGGGATAGCCCTGCTTGCACTTGTATTTTAGGTAAAGATGTACAACAAACGTAAGAATAAAAATCATATTATACAACACGTATTGCTCAAGATCTGATTTATACACACAGTAAAAGTTTGAAAGTGCAAAACTGATTTCTGTGAACAGAATATTGAATCCCTTCAATATGAAAATTATGTGGATAAATAATAACGGATAATAACATGTAGCTTAACTACATGTTCATCACATAAGTGTGCATATGTGTACTTCTATTTAGTATAAGTCAGCAGAGAGGATGCCAATATTATTTCACATACAGGACACAAAAACATGAACCTCTACTGATAGGCATAATGACATATCGATTGTGACATGCAGGAGGAAAAACAACTTTTCACCGAAGAAGAACTCTGTTAATGTGCAAAAAACATGCTATTTAGTCACACTGTTAACATATTCGGTCACATATATGATGTCTGCCTTTGTTATTTTTATTCTACGAACCATCACATACGTGTACCAATACTACTATGGTAAAAACATATAATTCTTTCGATGCTGTCCAAAACGGTCATCATTTTCATCTAGGAACCAAACTTTCATATAACTTTTTGACACCCCCCCCCCCCCCATTATGACCAAAATGATCCTTTTATGAATGCCAGGTCCACCACGCCAGGGGTTTGACAATTTAGTAATCAACATACTGCATCGTAGCCAAATGAATTTGTCAACATTTGCCATTTTGCTGCCAACCTCATTTCCCCGGCCCAACAGAAATAAAAGTCCAGAGTTATACTTGTAAGTTACACACATACTGGTTGACCGGTTGAACTGATTCTTGTTTATAAGTAATATGCCCATGGTCGGTTTACAGCCTACTCCCTCACCTCCTCTATACAGCCTTGTACTAGGTACAGGACGATCATTTGCGGACATACGTGCTAGGCCTACCACATGCCATAACAGAGTGTATAAACATTCTGAATATGGGTCGCTTAAAAAACTCTTCAACTTTTGGCTTCAAACTCTTCATTTCAACTCGGCCTACTATGGCCATGTACATTGAAGCATAGTGTTCTCCCTGTATTCGTAAGGATGCCGCCGTGAAATTAGTTGACTTTCTTTCGTTTTGGGAGTCTGTCCTTTGACCTCCGTTGGTAGGGCTTCGGGCCTAACACATGCAACTCCCCCTGTTGTATATTCAAGATGCTCAGAGATTCCTCCAAATCTTCTGGTAGTGGTACTTCGCTCCATCATGCCCAGATGGGCCTAACGACGAACATACCCTAACAAACAAGTTCTCCAACTGACGTCATGTGTTTTGCGGAACCTGACTATTTTTTTTTTCGTATGAAAATGGCAAAAAATATACACCCGCTGTATTCCGGGACCTGGCCTTATGATTTATGGTATAATTGTATGGTAAATTTTATGACATTTTATAGTTTGTGCATATTTTCGTTTCCTTGTTCTCTAACTGCATGATTATCATTTCACTGGATTAAAAAACTTGGTTACTAATTGGCCTAAAGGCCTAGGTACTTTTTTCTGCGACACGAGAAAGATTTCTATAAACCTAGGCATGCCCATTACCCAGTCGTATTTTGGGAAATAAAATAGGACTATGTTTAAACCAAGAAATTTTAAAGTTTCCCCGTTAGATAATGTCAAATGGGCATACAAATTTCTATCAATGAGTGCATGCTCTTAGTAGTTGCAGTCTGGGCCTGTTTGTGTTTTTACTGAAAACAAATATAAGATACCGTTCGCATGGATTCTTACATCGACGCTGCTTAAATTCAAATTCCTATCATGGCTCAAACTTAATTTAAATCGTTTCCTTCCAATTGAAAACGAAGACTTTTGAATAAGACTAAAATGTGTGATACTAAAGTTAGAATAAAAACTACAATACGTTGCTGACACAAATTTGGGAACGATCCATCTCTTCATTTATTGGTTTTTATTTTTACTTTCTATTTTTTTTCTACCATGTGGGAAAAACGAATATAGGCATACCTGTTACCCAATCAGATTTTTAAAAATAAAATTTGCTTTTGTTTTGACCTAGAAAATTGAAATCTGAAAAAAGTTGAAAGTGTGCACATGTTTCTATCAATGTATACATGCTGTTAGTATTAATTCAATTCGATTTGTGTGGATTTTTACATCAGCACACATCAATTCGCAGTTTCGAATTTATGCATCTTCATACGTCCCAATGTCAATGAAGGTGAATCTCTACTGGCATGGAAAACCACTGGTGCATTCTCACGTCCGCAACTAAAGGCATCAATCAAGAACAGTGTGACGATTTTGTCGTTAAAATATTAACATAATCAATCATTGTTCAATGCCAAAAAGTATATTTGGGCAGGTGAGCCACATTGTTCGTCAGACAGACAGGTTGGAGCTAGACTAGCAATCTCGTTGTAACTGGTAGGACTACGGTAACAAATTTCTTGCCGGATCTTCATCGGAAAAGAACGCTTCCTGAATGGTTGGGTTGGTGGGCGAACTGTAATGTCGGCCTGCGCACTACAGATAAATATGTGCATTCTGCTCACCATCTGGATCCAAATGTAGCCAGTCGCAACTGGCCACAAAAATGTGAACATGAGGGGACTTTTTTTTAATTCAAAATTCCCTTTATAATTTTCACCCCATAAAACTAAAATTAAAAATGGACACAAATGCCCAATATTCCCTCTGTCGCTCCAAATCTCTTTTAGAGCTTGTTTTCTGACTCGCGTGGTTGTATAACTGACGAAAGCAACAGACCTCCCAAGCGACATGCTGGGGTGGGTGGGGTAGGGGGAGTATTCGCATTGAAAGTGCACTACATCTGGTGAAGATCGATGTTCAAAATACGTCCCTCAAGTTCAACTTCGATGTGACCACCTTTTCCTGAAAGATCTATTCTCGCAGATCATTGATAACTGTAGTATTTTTGGGTTGACCTAACGGAAAGGTGTTTTTCTGCGTAACTCGTCAGTATATCCTGTTTTAAATAATTAAAAATTTGGCCTCATGAAAACACCCGTTGGCATCTTTTATGTTCAGAATTTAAGCAAACAAAAAGTTGATTTAATAAAAATTAATTTCAAAATATGAACTTTAAGAATGAGAAAAGTGTTATCCTCAATTATAGATGAAGACCAAACAGGATTTCTTTAAAAAAAATGCCTGCAGGGGAGACAATATCAGGAAAGTAAGAAATTATGGAATATACATGTACCGAGAAGGAAAACTATGATGCTTGTGGCCAGTTTTGAAAACGCCTTCTCCAGAATGGAAATTTGTTCAATCAGTACTACATTTTTTTTTAAGAATTGGTGAATTTTATGGCAGAGATTTACTACTTTACATAATTATATTACATCTGAAGTTATAAATAATGGATGGGCTAGAGAGTCAACCACCCTTTCCATAAGAGTCAGACAAGGCTTTCGGTTGTCCCCTATATGTTTTCTGTTTGTGTTAAAATTTTAGCTATTGCTGTCAAACAAAATCCCCTGATTAAAGAACGACACGTGTTTAACTATAAATTCAACAAGAAAGTGTCCCCAAGAGGTGATTAGAACTTTTGAAGCCTTCAAACCATACACAGGTTTAAAAGTGAACTATGACAAAGGGAAATTATACCAATTGGCAATATTTAAAACAAACCATTTAGGATTGATACGCAAAACGACTGAAATGTAATGATGGCTCTAAGGTGCTGCTGGACATTATAATTGGTCATAATAAAAATGAACTAGCTGATATAAATAATACTCCCTTGTTACACAAAATTAAAAGCCAGCTTTATTTGTGGGCTCAGAGAATATAACCTTACATAGGAAGATCACAATTATAAAAAACGCTTGCTTTATCACAAATTGTATATGTCTGTGCTGCCGAGCCCACCAAGTTGTATAAGAAGGAAAAGGAGAGAGAATTGTTAAAGGAAACAGATTTCTTCACAAAAGTTGAAAATACCCTGTATACTTTTATGTGGCATGGAAAATCGAGGAAAATTGAACGTCATGTACTGATTAACCCATATACTGAAGGAGGTTTCAAGATAACTTTTATTTTGTCATAATTTTGCTTGGAAACTAGGTTCGTTGAAAAGTTTGTCATAGACATATGGTGATCCAATATAAACCCAAAAGATATCAACTCTGTATTTAGAACCGTTTATGGCTCTTTTTTGTTGTTGGAAAAATCGTTAAAATGTGGTATGGTTTTACTGTTATTAAGCCTACAAAATGAATGGACATTCACAAAAAAATAACAATAATTTATATGATTTGATGATACACTCATATTTCAAACTCCAAGGTAAATGAGTAGTTTACAAATCATGGTATGGATATGGATTAAGACCACTTTCAGACTTAGTGGACAATAGTGACCTTTTTTATACATATGAAGAATTTTGTTCAAAATGTTCAAATGTGAAAACTATTTTTGAAGTTAAATAGTCAAATACATGCTTTGCTTAAAGAATAAAAACAGTGCTTATTCAATGACCTAGGTGGTATATATTTATTTTTACTTTTCCTTCCCAAAAAACTACAGTACAAATATTGAATCGACAAAGTTTATGGAAAAGAGAAACGTTTAAATATTTTGTATCCACTGTTTCAAAAAACGGTCTTGCTAAATGCTTTGCATTAAGGTAAAGGTATGATGAGTTAAATGTGAATACAGATCATATCTGTTGGAAACCCCGCTATCAAAAAATCTTGATGTGTTCAATATCATCTACTGTTAAAAGTTTTCAAAATAAATTCTTATATAGAATTATTTACTACAAATTACAGACTGCATAAACCGTGTTGAGGATGATCCACTGTGTACCTCTGGTAAATAGTAGTGAGACCATTACGTGTCAATATCGTAATCGAAAATCAGTCCAAGTCTAAAACCGTTGAAATCTTGATAAGTCTACCAACATGAACATCACCAGGCACTCAGCAAGACTTGAACAACCATCAATCAGTACATTTTTGTAGAACACTAAATAAGATAAGATTTCATATTGTCAACGTAGAAATAATGACTTTCATGAAAAATAGAAGTGGACAACACTTTCAACAATGTTAGAGAAGCTGCACCGTATATCCGAGTACACAAGAACTATCCATGATCAAAAACCTTCAGTCATCGAACAAGCCACGTCAAAATCCAGAAGTTCAAGGTAGACATACAAACAACTTTACGATATCGTTATATATCAGACCACGAATACGAAATGCAGTAGGACGGAATACATCTCTCTCTCTCTCTCTCTCTCTCTCTCTCTCTCTCTCTTTTCTTGAGACAGGTACCAGCAGAAGTTAGTAAATACGAGATAAAACTAGAATACATTTTTTCTGCGATTATAAATTTACTAAGACATTTTGGGAAAACGTTTATGACCTGACCACAGATTTTAGAGGTATCATTGTTCACCTAAATATGGGTAATGTTTTCCAGAACTTTTACTTAAATGGAAATTTTATTGGGTTCAGTGTTGGCACACGATATATTTTGTACTTTGTTTTGTGTACCAGGCATCTCTTGCAATTTTTTAAGAATGTTTTAAAATGTTAAATACAAAGAATATAAAATAGCATCTAAAGAAGGAAAGAACGAAAAGGTGTTTGTACTTAACAACAGTTTTTCCACAGATATCCTGATGGAACAGTTTTCATGATGTACACTTGTGCCTTTGTTGTCAATTAGAATTTTTTTAAAAAAAGAAACCCATCTATTCATTACGTGCTTTTTGTACTAAACAAGAATCTTTATAAATATCCTTCACTTGAAGCGTGCCTCGTTATGTTTTATGTAAGTCATTTATCCGTTGGAACAGCTGATTTTGTACACAGCATGTGATATGCATGGTATGATTGGGCCATTTAGACATCAGACGTTGCTTTTTAAAAGCATTTAACTTGGATCAATTGTCTGATGGGAGTTAATAAAGCAAGGTCACAGTGAGACGGGACTGGCAGCCGACCACAGATTCATCACATGCATCCACCACAATGTCTGATTCAATTGCCCAGCACAGTCGAACAAGACTAAAAAAAATCAAATAGTTAAATTCTATTTTACCTTTCTGTTCATAATATGCAGTTGATACATTGTAGTTTTCATTTTCATATACGTGAAAAAGAAATGGGCTAATGTGAGTAAGACGTCTGAACTAAACTCAAGAAAGTATGAGGATTAGCCACAGACATGCGTGTTCATTGTTAGACACACACACCGGCCCATATATATATATATATATATATATATATAAGTATATATAATTTTTTAATCTTGTCCACATTTCACATACGATAAAAAAGGATACAAATGTTTTGTTTAAAATCCATCGATTTTTTAGAACATCAGTAAAAAGGAAAAACATCATGCATTAATGTACTAAAGGCACATTATGCAATAAATCAGCCTATGCTTCAAGGTCATGCCTCCTTTAGTATAAATTGTTTAAACATGCGCGAGTTGCATATGATTGTTTTAAATTTATCAGCATATATTAAAAAAAAACAATTTGAAGTTGAGACGAGAATGACCGTTAACACATATATAACTGCTGGAACTTAGCATGTGGGGGGTGGTGTCCAGCTCTGATAAGTACATTTCCGAAATAGTATCTCTCTGTCATGGCAGTGAACCACTCAAATTTACAAACCCTGTGTTCACTGACGTCAGTGTAATAGTCTGACCAAACTTACTTTTTTAATCCTTTTTTTCACAATTGAACCTGAGTGGCTCTTCCCGAGGGAACCAACAGTGTACGAGAAAGATGTTGGTAACACACAAATCATTACACGCCAAGGCGTTTAACCAAGGTGTACTCACCTCTCTTACTGACACTTTTGTCTGGTGGCAAGCGCACTATTTTGGTAACAACCCGTAGTGACATATATGCCGAAACATGGAAGTAAACATCAACAGAACGTAGACCAGACCACAAAATGCTTCTCATACTTCAAAGTCTCTAAATGTTAGTTTGCAATTTTAACATGTATTCATTGCGCGCTGTTGTAAAGCACATGCGTTAGCATAGATATGATTTATTTGAAGAATGAAAGAAAATACCTCACAAAATGCTTTGTGTTGAAAAGGAATTTAAGGACGAATGTAGTTAGACATTACCCATACTTTCAATGTTTTAATCCTCATATCCCACGATAAATGATTCTGAAGCCCACGCACATAAAATTTGGAAGATATAAGGGAATCTACATGTTAGACAAAATAACATGGCTACAGGCGGTGCACCAAATATTAATCTGTTCTCTGGAAAAGTTTCCTTTTTCATTAACATATCACAATATTGTATTTGTGTCTTTTTGCCCAGAACCACTTCCTAGTAGTCAATATCCTATTCCGCAGTTCGAACTCTTTACTCTCCATAAGCTAACCTGTCCCTGTCTAACCTGTATATATATAGAATTACTATTGTCTATATTGCACACGTTCCTCTGTAAAATTTTGACATAGGCTGTATCAGCCCAAATAAATTAAAGGGTTTTCAGCGGGTAACTACTCAACATGTTTCGGAGCCTTTTACCCGTACATGTCTCTCTGAGTAGCGGCTCCTTGCCTAAGCTAAATATTCAGCAAAGACAACCCACATAATAATGAATAAATATGAACGTGGCAATTGATAAATTGGCTAAATATGTGAAGTTTTGCTTGTAAATGCAGAGCTTCATATCAAAGAAGAATACCTGTCAAACAAACCATAATTACCAAATTTTCATAGTACAGGTTCAGATAAGAACAATTTGACTTACCCCTGAACCAAAATGTACCCTTTCTAGCTGGACAGCTTTTCCTAGTTAAACCATCCGCCAATGTTCAACTGAAGTGGAAACAAGCTGGGGCATTATATTCAGTCCCAGTGATTGTAAAATAAACAGTTGCAGCTAGACCACCTGTACAAACCAAGGAAAATCCTAACAAGGACTGCAACAATGTACATCCTGTAACAGAGATGTAAAACAAATTCCATGATGACACCTACTCCTCAAACAATTAAGCTCTATTTGACTGCCAACCCTGAGTTAATGTATCAACTTAATGTGTCAGGTTTGTGACACTTGAGAAAATACTGTCAATTTTGAGTAATTTTTTAATAGTGAGTAAATGTGCATTTAAACATGTCAGAAAAGAATGGAAGTCATTAGCATTTATGCCAAAAACATGCTATCAAAACAATTTTTCTTAACAGGATTTTAAGTACAATTAGGCAAACATGCAACTGTCGTAGGCCGCTTCTTGCTACCTGTAGCCCCTGGGGGTTTATGTAACAGAAAACATGTAAGCCTAAAATGTCTGATAGTGAATATTAAAACAGAAAGATGCCAAAAGATAAAGTTAAGTAGCAAAACAGACAAGTCTAAAAACTGTAGATAATTGCGGCCAAACTTTCTAATAATCTTTGGATGTTAACAGTAGAATTATGAATATTTTGTTAAGACACTGAGTGTGAACGGCATGAAAGTGACTTCTTCCCAAAACTATGCATCTTCAAGTTTGTAAAATTTTCATGAACAGAATAAATTGTTACATTCCTAAGGCTTGAAGAATAATGATAATTTGATTACCTAATATAAATCTGAATGCATTAAATTCCTGCAAAAATATTCTAAAACGTGGAAGATTGGTTATTTTCAACAATTTTCTTATATGAATCTAAAGTTGTTCTAATAATCATAGCAAATTTGTTGTATATCAATTGGAGTATATGAATGACTTTTTAAAAAGTATCACGGATTATCTATCTATCTATCTATCTATCTATCTATCTATCTATCTATCTATCTGTCTGTCTGTCTACATGTCTCTCTTTTCTCTGTGCCTCTCTGTTTGTTGTAATTTCTCGGTTTCCATTGCCATAAAGGAACAAAATTGCAAATTTGCAGAAGTTCCAAAATAAAACATTTCTTCATTTGTAGGTCCCTCTATCTTCCAAGTGAGTCAAATTAAAAAATTAATAGTCGAGAAGGTCTTTATTTAATTAAAATCGGACAATTAGGGTCAGAGTAATATAAAGTGGGTTTTTATTTTGTTTTGTTTGTTTGTTTGTTTTTGTTTTTGTTTTTGTTTTTTGTTTTTTTTTTTTGTTTTTTGTTTTTTTTTGTTTTTTTTTTTGTTGTTGTTTTGTTTGCTCCATTGTCCAATTATGTCTTGTTTTTGTGTTTAGGATTATAATCTAGGTTTTGACAAATGATAGATAACTTATTTTATGTACCAAATGTAAATAAATAGAAAAAGTGACAGAGTTACCACTTGGGGTTTTACACTTTATTGAATACAAAGAAAAAAAAACTCTACGACTGAGAATAATCCAGTTCTAAACCATGTTTCTGTGGTTCCAACCACTGGTTTATTCTATAATGATTACCGTTGAACCACTGCTCATTTGGGAGAGAGAGAGGGCTTTGCGGCAGCTGGATCTACATATTTGAGGTGTTCTCCTCACTCTTCACAAATGTAATATCAAGGGAGCTGACGGGCTTCGAAATTGGATGGTTTTGGACAAATGTGTCATTTTGGATAACCTGTCTTAACTTTGATACTATTGATCGATTCTTCACTTTGTGTTCTTTGAACTTCTGGTGGCAGTGGTGTATGTGAAGGTACGTTTGTGCGCAAGGAGTGCATCGGATGTTAATCAAATCGCCCACTTCCATGATGTTGCCAACAATGTGTCACGATCTTTAAAAAACATTGAGCTTGGAATATACTCGTATTATGTGGAGGAAGTACACACGACACAGACACGATACTGTATGATCACAGCACAAGCGTGCTACGAATATAGCACGTTTTGTTACGATGGTTTTGAATACGAAATCATATCGATATTGGCCCATTAAATGCCAGTTTCGTGCTTGTTGCATGCAAGGTCTTAATGAGCTATAGCATTAACACGATCTATACAAATATATCTTCATGCCAATTTGCCATTTTCCATTCCACCATCAGCGATGTGGAACACTTACAACTATCTGCTGCTTTACAGCACAATCGGCTCGTTGGTTGTCCGCAGTGGCCAGCGGTCATAATTCGAAGAAGTGCAAGGTTTGGACGAAGAAGTGGATTCTATGTCGTCCGATCTATCGCTTCTATGACACCTTGATGCAACAGTTGTCACATGTAGGCCTATAGATTGTGTTCTAATCACGTCATCTGCGCGTCCCCATGTGACCACCTTTGTTGCACTCACGATAACTTCGTTTTCAATGGTTAATTATCGTACTAAGCACTTGTTGCTATCTAATCTTTTTGCGTCCTGTGCGTGCGCAGACAGCATAAACATCGTCTCAACATCTGTTCTTGGCCAGAATGTGTTACCGGTATACTCTTCCATATGAAACGATACACGTGCGTATTGTCGTCATACCAACAGCACTCAAGTAGTGTTTGTTGCGAGGAAGAATGGAGAGTGATAGATTTACCTAAACGGGAACGTCCTGCTTGCGAGTAGCATGTAAATGTATCACGTAATTAGTTCGTCCTGACTGTGGTCACATTATGTGTAACCTCCAGCGGTACGCGAGCAACAATACATTCAGCAGATAAATATAGCTGTTCAAGCAAGATTTTTATCATCAGATAACTATAGAAACATAGCAACTTTGCTACTGAAATTGAGTAATTTAATTACCATGGCATAAAGTTTGAAAATAAACGAATTATACACAGAAGTTGACGAAAGTGGCATGAGTACAGCAGCCCTCAATCGCCACGTGTAGGACAGAGTTCAAATACAACGTGAATGCATGAATTATGCGGGCCTTCCCATTCACCACGTCTATGGCCGCCAATGACCCATGACGCTATGGGAAATAGATGAAAGCCTGTCGTCACTTGCCCATTTTTCAATCAATGAATTTGAGTGACTCTTTCTCGCGCATGTACTTTAAACACGTACAAGAAATTCGCAACTTTTTAACTTTAAATTAGTATCATTTTCTTTTTCATTTGCTTCTTTAATTGTGGACTGAATCAACAGCTTCTCATCGACGTTCTTGGACGCGCTGCGTTCAAAGCGTCTCAAGGAAAGCTGTTGACCTGGAACACTCTTTTTCATGTTGCCTTTTACAAAGGCAATGCTTATATAGCGGTGAGTATGAATGAAGTTCTGTTGAGACTAAAAAATATATAAAATTCAATCTTACACAAAAACTAGTACTTTAAACTTTCGCCTCCAGACTGTTCAAGTGACATAATTTTCCAGTTGAGTTTACTTCATGTTTACCACGAGAAATATCGGACGTAAAGCCCGTATGGTTTCCTTCCTATAAGGGGAATACGATACGTGCCACGACGGGTGACCACCGAGAAGCAAGTGCCTTAGTTGTGTGCTGCTGTTCACGGCATACATTCAAATTAGTTCCGATCAGCAACTGAATATTTGTTCAATACTTGTTCAATTCGTAGCGCTCTGATTATTAAGACATGGCCAAAAATCTGGGCATTAAGAAAAGGTTTAATACTCAGGCAGGTTTTTTGTGCCCAGGCACCCCTCGGAAAGAGGGAAAAAAGTTTACTCATATTCCTTAATTTCGACTGAAAAAGACTCATGAATGATGCGACTGAAATAATGTACAGTTTATCGGCTTCAAATATATGTTCAAGTGACATAATTTTCCAGTTGAGTTTGCTTCATGTTTACCACGAGAAATATCGGACGTAAAGCCCGTATGGTTTCCTTCCTATAAGGGGAATACGATACGTGCCACGACTGGTCACAATGGTCCAGCCCGTAAAAGAACGTCAAAGATTTATTTGTGTCATGTTCTCCTCGAATCTTAAACTCATTTTTCTCGTTAAGCTTCACTGATTGTGACCAGTGCAAAGCATATCTACGAGACGTATACTTTACTTTGACTTTCTTCTTGAGTTACATAGTGCATGTATGATTTTCCTTCCGGTGAACGCATTCAAACATACTTTTTAAGTATGTACAGTTCTTAAGTGGGAGTTGAACAGCAACTTCTACGTTCTTGTACCTCTTTTTCCCCCATTTGGAACAAATGCGGGACGATTACTTGTCGCTCTTGCTTCAGGGTACACCTCCGAACAGCTTGCGGTATAAAGTCACGGGAAAGTACGAGGGTGACCATCGAGAAGTAAGATAGGTCACAGTCGGGACATTTTCTTTATCTCTCTAATACTTTACGATCACCTTACAAGTGTAGCGCGAAATACATGCATGGTTAAATTTGTCCCAAGGTCGGCAATCGACCATATCTGTCAAGGAGGATCACGATCACATATAAATAATCCAGTACAAGTATAATACGAACTAATTATCAGATATTCACACACACACACACACACACACACACACACACACACACACACACACACACACACACACACACACATACATACATACATACATACATACATACATATATATATATATATATATATATATATAAAATAATTTATTAGGAAAACTTCCCCTTCACAGCGGGGGCACCAACGGAACGGGGGAAATTCCATGATGCGTCCAAAATATATACAAATAATCAGGCATTCTAATTATCAAATAATCTTCGTTTGTTAAAATAAGTATAGTAACTATAAGTTATAATTTATGTCCTCCGCACCAAAACTAGAGATAAACCACTCATTGGGACAAAACTCTAGACAGCGTAAGGACATGTACCTTATACATGTTTCATATACAATGCAGAACATATAGCTTGCAGCGTCATTATTAAGAAAAAATCAGGTATATATACATTGGAGCAGGTCTATTTACAAGAGATGCATGTAGAACAATGATACAATCTGTCATTCCGAGAAGTCATTAAGTGACTGTCTCCTGTAATGCCAAGCCTCAACCAAAAATGTTTTACATGTTTGGTCAAATAATTCACCAATGTCCTGTCCAAGATCATATGCGTGCTCGCCAAGGAACTAACATACTTTATTTTTCAGCGAGGAGGCGGAAAAACGCTGCCATGCCTGTCTACAATTCTCATTCAGAGAGTTGAACTTCCAAATTTCTATATGCATGTAACCTGATATCATTTAGTGCTGGGCAGACAAATAGAAAATGTGATAAATATTCTCTACTATCTTTACATAAAGGGCATCTTCCGTCTGATAAACCCCATCTTTCCAGATCTTCCCCGACACCCAGACACACAGTGCGGGCCAAAAATTTTAATCGTGCACCAGCAAAGTTATTTACATTAAAAAGATAGCTTTCACCGAAAGAGGACCGTTTAAACATTTGATACCATCTTAAAGACTTTTTCAAGTCTATTTCCTGGAAAAAGTCTAATTTATATGCTTCTACCGATAATTTTGAAAAAGCATCCAAGCCATTCTGGATTCCTTGATTCCAGAGCATGGTCTATGGCTACGTTATTAAAGACCTTCTTAATTTCGTCAACATATGGCCAAATCTTTGCATGTTTGTCATCATTTCTTTGCCAAAGAGTGTCAAATCTTTGCTTACATAGCCTTGTGTCTGGCACCTCAAATTTCATCCTGTGAAAGTATTTTATCCTAATGCGATCCAGAATCAGTTTTAGGGGGAGCCATCCTTGTTCACCAAGGGTAGCCACTGCTGCAGGTGAAGAGTTGACCTGAAGTATTGCTTTGGCTATGGTGTATTGAATGGACTTGAGAGAAGCCTCAGACTCTTTAGTATTGCATAACCACACTGCACCGCCATGAGTAAGTGACGGAAGAATAATACTTTTCTATATGCTATTTCCGAAGCTAATACGGTTAACATTATCATGAGAAGACAGTATACTGTATATATATATATAGAGAGAGAGAGAGAGAGAGAGAGAGAGAGAGAGAGAGAGAGAGAGAGAGAGAGAGAGAGAGAGAGAGAGAGAGAGAGAGAGAGAGAGAGAGAGAGAGAGAGAGAGAGATGACTTTTAAATTGTAACATCCAGCCCAAATCGTAAAAGTGGGTGACGGCGTTTGAAATTACAGTTAGGGACTCTCTCAGGTAGTTGAACAGCATTAAGTTCAAGCTACGAAAGAAGGTTACTCTGTTAAATCATGACCAAACAACATGGCTTAAAAAGGAGTCATCAAGAGTAGAGTGGCTTCTTGTGTCAGAATGAATTAGAAACCATGCCGCGCACAGCGCAGAGTGGTTTGCCATTCTTTCCGCCACAAGTACCAACGACTGACCTTTGCTGGCTTGTTGCCGAAAATCTCGAAAAGGGCTTAGCCAATAGATTCGAAATCACGCAGTCTCCTCATTCTCTCATTGCAAACGATTTTGTTGACTACCACTGATAAGTGTGAGCAGATGTCAATACAACGAACAGTTGTGTTCATGAAATGCATGTATCTGCAGCTGTTTATGAAAAAAGTACGCACAATGTCCTCTTCAGAGTTAGTGCGGATGTACTTCAGGTAAGGTTTGCCATTTTCTTCCCATGTGGTGTTTTACCACACACACACACACACACACACACACACACACACACACACACACACACACATAGCGCTCTGATTATTAAGACATGGCCAAAAATCTGGGCATTAAGAAAAGGTTTAATACTCAGGCAGGTTTTTAAGTCCAGGCATCCCTCGGAAAGAGGGGAAAAAGTTTACTCATATTCCTTAATTTCGACTGGAAAAGACTCATGAATGATACGACTGAAATAATATACAGTTTATCGGCTTCAAATATAAAGAAAGAAAAAAGTTTGATAAATAGCCGTAACTTTTAGAGAAAATGTGAAACTTTTTTAACACCGTGATTAATATGATATATAGTACGGCTATTGCTATTATAAAGCAATTTATTCATGTACTAACACCATGCCTTTTTATTGCAGATGAACCTTGAACCTAAAGTGAGTAAGTATGCATGTTTGTACTAGTATTTATATACCTAATGTCTTGGTGTTACAAACTACTTCCACTAGCAGAAGATATATTTTTCTGAGAGATTATGCTTTGTTCAATTAAAATATATATTTAGACATTAACTGAAAGATAGAACTGACACAAAATTAAAAACATGTACTTTTTAGAGTGCCGTCATTAAAAATATTATTTTAAAAATGTGTCGTTCGCGATAGTTTAGAATTTATATCCCTACAGGCAAGAAAAAAAACTATTGCCACGCAACTGCTTTAACTTTTCTATACATGTAAGTTTCAAGTGATATCCTTTTGGAGTGGGGAAATTTTGTTTTTAAAAGGAAGCAAACAAAATATTTTCTTGCAAGATTGTGACCAAATAAACACAAGCGACTGTCAGGGACGGACGAAAGTGTCATGGGCGTGTATCAGAGGTTCCAACGTAGAACGATATAAGATAAGATAACAGTTACGGCAAAAGGCAATCATTTGCCTATAGACCGCTCGTAGTGTTCACCACAGACCAATTATATATAGCTTCGACTCCGTGCGAAGGGAGGTTTTCATCAGTTGGAAAAGTTTAAGTTATGTAACAAAGGTAACCCAGGAATACTTAAACGCGTGGGTGTATCTAAATTTGTTATCGGGGCAAACAGAGAGTTTGTGTGTGAAACGTGGGTGTTTTTCATCTGTAATTTCACAAGAATGTAAAGAGTAATGTAAGCAAGTAGTGTCAGAATTATGTCATTGTTTTGAAAATGCAGAAAACGCCGGCACTCAAGATCCATGCCGTCCCGTTGTTAAGCTATAACGTAGAGGGTAAGAAAGTGTCCCATGTTAAAAATCATGCATATCTCCAGTATCAATCATAAACATGATAAATCTGTATATCCCAACGACTGCAGGAGCCTTTGAAACATATTTATTCCCAAGTAACTTTGTGCAAAAATGGTGAAACGTGAAAAAACAGTTGAACTTAGAACTTTTAGGATACGTCTGATTTTTTTAATAATCACAAAAATATTAGTTGTATATATGCTTCTTTCAAAATAGTTTCATTGATTTGTAATACATACCTGTCAACATTTCAAAACTCAAAATAGGGAGATTTTTGTAATTTTGAAAAATCTATTGGGGACATTTGTATATTTACAAAGAATATAACAGAATATACTAAATTTTCATGGGAGAGATTGTGCCAAATTTGCATAATTTTGTGCATAAACTTAAAAATTTCGGATGAAAAAGTGGGAGACTCCCATCTTATGAGGGAGACTTGACAGGTATGGTAATATATTGTCTCAGTTTACCTGACGTTAAGAGACAATGCTGCAAGTCAGTTCGGGCTTTGGTGTTGCTATAAACATGCATTTTTCTTTTCATTCTTGCAACTCTATACTCTTCCATAATTATTAATCAATTTATAAGTCTGCTTATATGTTTTAGCCCAAAGGAGTGCATTACTAAAATAGTTTTTCCTTGACAAAAGTCTGAAAATCAGTGTCAGCGACCAATTTCATGTGAAGTTGGATGTTGGCTTTCCAACATGCGTGGTGGCTACAAGTTCTTGGGTTAACACTGTCCGTCGACCATTACGTTCACTCAGCCAAGGAGGTTGAAACCTTTTAGCCTCCTTGACTCAGCACAGTTATCCAAGAGAGGATTTAGAAAGGACATCCTCTCCCCTCTTTCATTTTTTGTCTATGTGTTGTGTGTGTGTGTGTGTGTGTTTTCTTCGTAACTAGTTAGACTGTATTTTGTATCGAAAATTTTTTACATTTCTAGAGTTATCCAGGGCCTTTCGCTCCCTTAAACTTTTACGAGGGATCTGGCACCTCTGCTTTATGGAATATCTGAATCCGTCCCCTGTTTCCAATCAGGATTTCCGCCATTTGTATCAGGATTAGAGTTTTTAAATCTTAACCGATGATATATAACATACTTGCTACCATAATTATGTCAAATTTCAAACATAATAACAGCTTTTGGTGGTCATATCACCTAAAAATGACCAACTGAATATGGTATTCCTATCGATGACATTTACACGCCCGCCAAAAAAAGTCGCTTTTTGCCCACCATACACACCCAGTCATTTGGTATTACGTATGTATCCGAGTTGAACAGATGATAGATAAATTGCTCATGCGTAATCACTGGATTATCGATCTTTGGCAGGTAATTTAGCATTTGAAGTGTTTAAGGTTTTCTTCCCTGGTAGTGTAACGTTTCTGTCAGCAGTGATGCACATCGAAACTATATGTTCAGTAGCGGCAGAAGCGTGTTGGTGGGAATTGGAACTACAAAAAAAATGTGCATTTTTAATGCATAAATAGATTTTGACCTTTGCTAATCCTTTCTTTGTCGTTATTCTTGTAATTCTGTTGCTGGACCTATAGTCGCTGAATGATTTTTATTATTAGTTTTTAAAAAAGAGACTATTGACATTGTGCATTGGAACAGTCCAAGTTAACGAGCCTATCCGATACGCTTGCCTCTGTCCACCGTGCGCACGGCCTATTCTCTCCTCATCATATATTGCTGGTGTATATTTATCAAACTTATACTACTACTACTACTGCTACTGCTGCTGCTCCTGCTACTGCTACTACTACTACTACTATTACTACTCTTAATCATACTAATTATGATGATGCTAATAATTACTACTACTACTACTACTACTACTACTACTACTAATAATAATAATAATAATAATAATAACAATAATAATAATAATCGATTAAACTTTTGGATTTTGGGAAAGTTGGCCTTCAGACAGGGAATACACATAAATTATGACAACTGAAACGATTCATGAACAAACGAAAACGAAATAAACCACTTTCGAGCACGTTAATATACTAGAAAACTTTATTTGAACGAGTTCTACATTTAAGAATTCATTAAACTGATATGAATAATCCAAATAATAACCTCCCTCTTTCCGATTGCATGGACTCGTTTAAGTAGACAGCTTATACATCTATGATGAATTCCAGTTCGAATGACACGCCGAACCCGCGGATTTGATATTTAATATTTCTAAATAAAAGACTGTATCACCATTTTGATGTTTACATTGGCAAGCTGCATCAAACTTTTCACGGCAATTCAATTTGAAACCTTGTATATCCACTTTGTTATTTGAAATCCAGAAAATTAGTTTTATCATGCAGGAAAAGTAAAGAAAAAAGGTACCTTGAGCTAATATTTTATAATCAATGTCTGTTACTATGCAATGTCAGGAGAATGTGTTATATCTAAGCTCATAGACGAGTCCAAAGCAACAAATTTTACCTCATTGAGCGCCAGGTTTGAAACTGAGTCAACAGAGCAAACTAGCAAAAAAAAAAAAAAAGGATTGTGGTCAGACAACTTTCATTTTATTGTTTTTGCATAATGTCCACGCCAATGAAAAAAGTTATGAGATGACAGATACGACATGTGATGATAACATGACCAAGTCAAAAGTTTATCTGGATATGAATTGGATTGGCACCCAAACTACGTCAAGGAAGGCTGTTGACCCAGGCTTATGTCAAGCGCAGAGGTTTAAGGCTAGGTATGCTGGCAATTGAATGGAGCGTTATTTAATATGGTAATTGAGTCTGAAATCATAATCTGATGGTTCAGATAGGCAGGACGTTTGTAGACAAGAGGTAAGAGGTTCAATATCGACGTGGAAACGCAAGCAGCAGGGCGAACCGTTGATGACATGGTACCAGGATGTTGCATACTCTACTGGTCGTGGCATCGTGTCAGAACTACTTGTCAGCACAGGTACCTGATCCTACCGCTGGCTTTCTGTCAAATTCTTACTTTTAGAAATACAAAAAATGCATGTTCCAATGCTTGTATTTAATTTTTTGTTTTAATGTTTGTTTTAATGTTTGTTTCTATATTCTCGGACAGACACGGTTTTCTGTTCGGGTTTCATGTAGGCACTATATATATATATATATATATATATATATATATATATATATATATATATATATATATATATATATATATATATATATATATATATATATATATATATATTATTTATATATAATTTGTGAAGCAATTTTATTGGTGAAAACAACGCAATAACTTCAATGATACACCACAATTATAATCCGAAACTGATATTTCTCAAGTAGCAACACATACTTTCCATACTACAAAATTTCACTACAGAAACATTCTTAAATCAAATGCCTTCTATAAATAGTGCCACATTATGTTCCCAATGTCAATTATATTAGGAGTGGCATTTTGGGATGCTATTTAAATGTATTTTTTTTTCTACATTTTAAAGTGAACAGACATTTCAAACGAAACTTGAGCTCCGTTAAATTATTCTATAGTTGAACAGCATGAAATTTCATTTGTGTTTACTTGGCGATATATTAGCCAGGATGTCAAATTGCAAATGACCCGAATATTTTCTGTTTATGTCTGAAAGGAATATGCTTTATATTTTCTGGTCCAGACTGTTTAGTTTTACTTATTTTTCCAGTGAGGACATAGAGATCTATTTAAATGGGCAATGCTAGAAATAATAAGAGAAAAATATAATGTAATTTCCTATTATATAAATACCCCTCGGTAGTTTCACGCATGTATCCCTTATCTGGGCATTCTTCTCCACTAAACTCCACCTTTGACCCACAGGCGCCCTTGGACCTTCTGCCTAGTGCTACTACTTAACTCATAGCCTGGGGACGATTTCAGTGTCAGAAACATTATTCCCATTCCGGGGCAAACCGCCGCCCACAACTGGTAACTTCAAGGTATTCTATTTACATATTTAAGTAATACTCACACTGGAAAAGTCATATTATACATTGTATTTTACATTCATTAGACAAATTACAATCTACCAATCCTAGCCAGAAAAATATTCGTAGGCCAGCCCATTTATAAACAATGGTCGTCAACATAGAGTGTAAGACCACGTGGCAGGCATTTTGAGATCGAATATGAACATGTGCAAACTTGGGTAAATTAGATTATGTTAAGTCCACCTCGTTTATTTTCATCCATGCACATTGCAAACACTGCTGAAAACACGCGTATCACCTTAAGTAACGTGGACATTTGATGAAACATGCTTAAAACGGATGTTCTTTCCCCATTTACACATTACCTCCCTTGACAGCTGGAGTCACTTGTTGTTTAATGAAAATGCACAGCTGCAAGTGCGTTTGGTATAAGGCAGTTGGTAAAGTGTACATTTGAGAAATTGTTAAATACAGTAAACACTTTTTGTCAGATTACTATGTGTAATTAACTCTTCGAATGGACGCTCTGACTCTGATTTGTCATGTAAACAATTTCATCATATTTTTAATGTTCATGATGTAGTAGACTATCAGTTGAAAAGTATTCTCGTCAAATCACAATTCAATGAAACAGAAAATGCATCTAAGTTTACATTCGCCTGTCTCTATTTAATTGACAAAAACTAACTTTCAAGTACCCTGGGAGTGCTTTTAACTTGTTGTGATTTGCGCAACTGTTCTGCATAATTTCTTTTTTCAATGGTGGAAAAACGCAAATTCATTTGTCCATGGTAAGTTGAGTCTACCTGCTAGTTGCCTACAGGGAAAGCTGAATGGAAGCTTATCTCTGCCCTCTTAATGATACCAAAAGACCAGCCTCTCTCAGTGGACGTAGAATAGGATACGACACGTGTGCTTTATAAATGTGTATCAATCTATTTTATAACGGCCTATTGATATGCGATGAAATAGTGAACAAAACTTACCAAAATCAACAAGGCACTGGAAGGCATTGGAATTGTGTGCGAACAGGCCAACAACAGAAAAGAACATATCCTTCAAAACTAATCATCTAAATGCATATTCTTTGCCGGTAGGTTGGAAGTTGTGGCGCTTATATTAATGAGTCATGGAATTGGTTCATACACTCAAATGGATACCAAACACCAAACCATTGAGTAAACGCCAAAGAATATGGTAGCTCTATTATGTTGCTTGCTCGTATTTTCTATTTTCATAAGTAACAAATGTTGGAAGTACATTTCGGTGTTGCACCAGAAGATAAGGCGGGGATGAAATGACCGATTCGATTATCACTATGAGGTATCTCAGAACGACGAGATACAGTCCCACGTATATGCATGCGGTCATTTCGCTTAGATTACATCGAGTACGTTTCCTTGTAGAATTTTAATAGCATGATGACTTGTTGCTATTCTTCACATTTATAAATACAATAATTTGTTTCGAAACAGCCAAAATAATCAGCAAAGGTACATCCAAACAAACTATTGTTCAGGATAACGACAAGGACTGCCTTTGTTCAGAGTCTTGAACAATCTGATTGGCCAATTTTACACAAATATTCCTATTGTTTAAAAACACACTTTTCCACACTTCTGGTCATACGAAATTTACATGTTTTAGCTGAAAATTTTTTCTTTGTATTTGTAATGGACCGAAACATGTATAGAAATACTATTTTATGAAAACGATGATTAAGTTGTCTGGCCACTGTTTCTTAGATTGGTTGTACCTTATAAACATGGGTAAGGATGTGTCTGTGGAGGTGGGGGGTGGATGGGGGTATTTTATTGTACCAGTCCTTGTATTATCTGATTTGAGAGGATGGGGTCTTCCTAAAAAGGAACCTTTTGTTTGTTTGAATACTGCATGCATCAGTAGCGGGCGTGAACACCAAGCTCTTTCAAGGAAACCTGGACCCTCTTTGGCATGCCGCTGGTAAGCTTGGCTGTTTTGGCCTAGGGAACTGGGTTCCACCGGTCTGTGAGCTGCTGGGGGGGGGGGGGGGGGCAGGGTTACTCCCATGTAGCATTGTACTGGGTATGTATCGCGCGGAAGGCCCTGTTTCATTACTCCCACGATTAGAAAAGCCCCCCAAAATGTACAAGGCTGGATTAGGATAGGGGTTACAATTATTTGAGTGAACTGAATGTTTTATTCATTTTTCAAACGAATGTATAGATCTTGGATATAGCCTGGAGATATAAGATATGATTAGTAAGTTCTTTTGGGGAAATATTTGTGGGAAGTAAGAATATGTTAAAACTTGTTTAAAATTGGAATGTTGGTCTGCAAAATGCACTAGGATGCACCAATGCAGCACTCTTTCAACACATTACAGGATTTAGAAAGGAAAACTTTTTACATCTGGTGTAGGATTAAGATGGGGTATTGCATAAAAATTTCCGAGGCCCCCACCCACCCTGATGTTGAGTATGCCACCCCCCCCCCCCCCCCGCTGGGAGCTGCTGTGGCAGTTATCCTAGAGTGGCTACAGGTTTTCGTCGTACTCCGACCCTAAGTCGACGCATCCTATAAATGTTTAATGGGGGACATGTCAGGAGATCAGGGTTGCCTGCGAAGCGGCCTTGGTCCCCCTACCAAGCTAATGTAAAATTCAGAAACAAAAACATTAGAGTCTACCACGCAGGCCAGAGATTGGACTGGCCATGGCAACATTTTGATGTGCTGCTGGAGATACAGCATGCTGACACGTGCACTATGTGGTCGTGCATTGCCTTGCTGGAACAGTTGCCCAGGATGTTGCTGGAACCACCGCTCGGACAATTCGGCGACTGTTGGGAGGATCTCCTACACATACCGCTGGCCAGTTAGGGTGTTTTTACCTTGATCAGTTCTGTTGTTCTTGTCACTGTAATTGCCATCGCATCATAACGCTTCCTCCTCCGTAGTGGTCAAGTTCTACCATGCATCCATCCACAAATCTATCTGAAGACATACGCCCAACATTTATCATCACATCATGGATATCGAGACAAATCATGACTTGCCGGACCACACGTAACATAGTCCTCCACTGATCTCTAGTCCAGTCAGTATATTCCTGACACTACCATATTTTATCCGTGCAGCCTTGTATGCTGGACCGAAAGGGATGCGGATGGCAGGGGTGGTGTGACCTTAGTTTGACCGACACCAGTCTTCTCTTGATTGTGCACTGTGATGCTGTGATGTTGCAGGCCTGGCGTCACTGCTGACAGTGACAAAACCTCTCCGCCGAAACGGACCTGTGTCTCTTCGCATACTGCACTAGGTAACTGTCGTCCCTTCCATCTGAAACACTTGGTCTTGCAGATCAAGGTTTCTTCTTGCATGGTCTAGTTTTAAAAAAACGGTCCCAATTCCTCTGTACCGCTGAACTGGAGTACCCCATTCTTCCGGCGACCTCAGCATGGGAAAGACCTGCATCCAACATCCTAATGATACTGCATCTGTCAATTTAAGAGAGCTGTGAGTAAACCGCATTCTGTGGCGGCAGCATGGATTCACATTCATGCCTGTGTTGCCAGTAGCCCCTTATAAACGACACACTTTTCGCTCCATTGCGGTTGTTATCTTATTTCCATTATATTTTGTTTTTGTCTCACTGCTCAGGCATACCCTCAGGTATCATGTCCATGTTAAAATTCCATGTAACACTCATATTTTCTACACAAACTAATGTTTAGAGCAGCCCATTTAAAACCAATGGGGGTGGCTGCTTTTTGGTCAGTAGAATATGTTTAATCGATTAGAGTTCCTAATGATTATTATAAGTTTTTCTCTTATATTTTATGAGTTAGTTCATTTACATGTATAATACGTCCGAGTACAGAAAGAAACACGCAGGTAGCCGTTAATATTTACCCTTGAAGTTAGTACCCAAAATGTGCCGTTTCTTATTCACTGTGTGTTTATCTATAATTGCAGCGACCATTGTGTTTATTTTGACTTCGTTGACGTGTTGGCTAAACCTGCCATATCGTTTGCAATTACTAGTATGTGGCTCTGTTTCATTCCTAAAAGTCAAGTCCTCTTTTTCGGCCCATCTGTATACAGAAGGGGATTAGCATATAAACATCGCCACAACACACCTATCATAGATCATTGCAACGACCATTTTATTCACTTTGACCTTGTTGACGTTGTGGCTGAATGTACCTAAATTGGACAGTGAATGCATGATGATGATGATGATGATGATGATGATGATGATAATAATAATAACAATGGAAAGCACCATAATTTATACCCTGAAGTTGGCATTGGTTCTTAAAATTAGTAAAGCCTGTTATTATTATACACACGGTTTTCCTTCTTAATGTCATGTCAAAGGCTTTGGCAACATTTGTAGAAATTGCTGAGACCACGGAATGTATTTGTTTTGACAAAACCAAGATTCCACGCAACCCCTTGCCGCCAAATTGCTTCAAACCGCATATCCACCATGACAAGATCTGGTCAACGTACGAGAATGTACCTCCAGATATCAATTTTCGCAAAAGCTCACAGAATAAAAGAAAACAGGTGGTTCCTTTTGGAAGATCTTTGCTTGTTATGGCCAAATACGTATTGCATATGAAGTTCCCTTGCCCAAATGATGTTGTCCATACATGTATATGCAAAACTTCCTGAAACAGACTGTCCTTCGTTCGTGCACAGCTTGACACTTGACTTTCCGTTTAGCTATTTGACAGGAAAGTGTGCACATGGCCCATGCATGAATTGTCAGCAGAGTCGGAGCACGCTTCTGTTGATGACCCCGAATCCCCTAAAGGAGAGGCAGTATCAGTTGTTGAATCTTCAATCAGGCCTCTCCTTTTGGTATAATAAAGTATGTTGCTCTCTTTCTTTAAGAAAAATGGGGTCCTGTTTTTTCGGCCCATAGACGCTACAAAACATCTAACACAGCGACGTGGTGGAGACATTTTGCTGCATTTTAAAATCTGCATATTAAACTTCATATTCTCTTGATTTAACCTGCATCATTTAGTGGTGATTGCATACTATCTTTCACTACGACGAGATAGGGCCACTCTCGGTGCTTTCTGCCGAGGAATGCCGAGAAAATTTGCACAGAAGTCCTTTAGTCGGCATCGCTTGGCAATTTTGGCAAGGTTAGAATAAGGGGGAAAGGTACCTCGGCTTGCCGAGGGCAGAGTAGCAATGCAGTAGACCTCGGCGTTTCTCGGCAAACTTGCCGAAAGATGCCGAGAAAAGGATTTTTGTTCAAATTCCTTCGTCATTTCTCTGCAAAAAGCGACGAGAGTGGTCTTTCCATGGCGTTTTGGCTCTCCAAGTGTATGCTATTGGTGATGTGATTTCCTTTTTTATATTCATTTAGATTTGTGTTTTAATTCCCATGGCATGTATGATCACCAAAGGCAACGCAAATAAATACGTTTATGCTTCTGTAACAGCACCAAATTGAACTATTATCTGTCAAAAAATATAGACAGAAATATACTCTCGTCAATTAGCATACAGACAACAAGAAGTATCGACTAAAACAAATAAAATATTGGAGAAACTGTCTCCCCGCACTTGCTCTTCCTCAAATTTTCAGGCTCTAGAACACGAAAGCAAGCCTTTCTTTATTCTTGGTTATTTAAATTTCAACTCTCTTCAGAAGGGTAAGGTAAAAGATGATTTGGTAAACATTCTGCATGGTTTTTGCATGTGCAATATCATGCATTCTCCAACTTGCTATAAGGGAGAATCTCCTACTCTTTTTCATGTTATGCTCACAAACAGCCCAAACAGGGTCGCTGGATCTGTAAATATTGACACAGGAATAAATGACTTTCATGATATGGTTCTTGGAAGAACTAAAATCAAACTACCCAGACCCTTACAAGCGGACATTAAATATTGCAGTTACAAGTCGTTTGACTAGCGCGAATACATTGTCGATTTAGAAGTTGCCCCATTTCTTGTTGCAGTCATTTTTGACGACATCGACGATGCTGTTTGGTTTCAATACATTTTACTTAAAAAAGTAGTGGACCGGCACGCGCCACACAAAAGCTTCAGACCCAATCAAGCCCCTTTCTTAAATGGAAAACTGCGATGAGAAATTAATCTTAATGGAACCTCACGTCCACGATGTAAAATGTTCATAGGACAATTGGAAACATACCGTGTCCAGAGAAACAAGGTGGCCTCACATCGTAAAGAATCTATTAAGCGCAACTTTAAAGACCAATGTGGTCCTTGAAACAAACAAAATTCTTTCTTGGATGCAATACAACCATTTATTAACGAATAAAACGAAAGATAGTTGCAATGGTACAATAATTTTAATTCTGATTCTAATAAATCTTATTTAAAAAGCTTAACACTTGCGTGAAACCTTTTTCGCTTTGGCTTCAGAGCAAAAAAAAAGAAAGAAAAGAAAAAAAAGAAAGAAAGAAAAGAAAAAAACAGTAATGACTTTTCAAGGGATCAAAATCAGATTTCTGCTGAGCATCCTAGTATAGGTGCCATTGCTAGCAAAATGAAAGACAGAAATTGTCAAAATTTGCCTTTCATGCTGTAACTGAAATACTAGTCTTAAAACGACTAAGGAAATTAAATGACAAAAATGAGTCCAGATGAAATCCCACTAAAATTGATTGCACTCGGCGCAGAGGCCATGTGTTCCTCCATAACTGATATGATAAACATGTGTATGGGAACTTCCCTATGATATGAAGAGAGCCGATGTGTTCCCCATCTATACAAAGTCTGATTCAACGAATAAATGCAACTCCCGTCCTGTAAGTGTTTTCTTATGTATCTCTTAAGACTTCTGAAGGGCAAATGAATGGCCAAATGGTTGATTTCTTTAATGATATACTTAATTCTCTATTATGCGCTTTTCGAAAATCTTATAGTTGCTAACGTTTACTGATAAGAATTATAGAAGACCAGAAATTCGTATAAGACAAGAATGAAATTGTTGGAGTAATATTAATGGATCTTTCAAACGCTGTTGATTGTCATCCCCATTATTCCTAATTCAGAAACTCAAAACATACGGCTTGTCAGAAAATACCACCTAAGTTCGCACTTACTCTACTGACAGAAAAGAAAGGGTCAAATACGCTGGGTCTAAACGTGAACCGACGAAAAGTCTAAAAGGTGTACCTCAAGGGTGGACCTCAAGGAAGTATCCTTGGACCCCTTTTATTTAATATTTTCTATGAATAACTTTCTTTATGTCATGGAAGGCTATTGTGAAGTCTGTAATTATGCAGATGACAACACATTATCTTTTCACGAATTTTACCTACATAATGTCAAATTATCTTTGGAAATCGCTGCAAATATTGCTATTTGGTGGTTCAAAGATAATGATATGAAAACAAATCCTGATAAATTTCAAGCATGATTCTCTCTCCTAAGATGTGTAATCAATTGTAAATGATTTTTGTTTCGAAAAAGATGGTGTCACTATTATTTCTGAGACATGTGTGGCATTACTAGCTGTCTGTATCAACGATAAACTAAAGGTTTATGATCACATATCCCATGTATGTAAGCAGGCTGCTAAAAAATAAGTGTTCTAACAAGGTCTGCTCATATTCAGCATGTAAAGCGGAAGCTCCAAATTTTAAATGCCTTTATCCTATCAAACGTTCATTATTGTCCTCTAGCATGGCACCTGTGCGGCCCTGTTGATACAATTAAGATGGAAAAGATCCTGAAAGGGCTCTCTCTTCTTTTATATTACAATGATTCTATGTCATCGCACCGAAACCTATTACTACGGGCTAAGTAACAACCCTTGTATTCAAACAATCTACGTAAACTCTCTATAGAAGTTCAGAAAATTTTATCTCATGACGGCCCACCATTTTGAATGGCATGTATATGAAAAATGATACTAGATACAACTTACGCGACAACGAAAAAGTACAACAGCCTGTTCCCAGTACCATGACATATGGCAACAACACCCTAAGGTATCAAGGGGCCAAACTATGGAACATTTTGCCTGTTCATGTTAAGGAATCAACAAACTTAAGTCAGTTTCGGAAATTAATACAAGCATGGCTTGGGCCCCAGTGCTCCTGTTCTATCTGTGTTATGTGCAAAACCAGGGTTGAGCTGTCTCCTGACCAGCACAACCCCTAATTTGTGTGTGTGTGTGTGTGTGTGTGTGTGTGTGTGTGTGTGTGTGTGTGTGTGTGTGTCATCTTATGGTTTACTGGTTGTAAATATATTACAAATAGCAGTGTACGTTACTATGTAAACCTTCATTGTCCGAAAAAAGTCTGATACATCATAACTTCAAAACTGGGCGAAATTTTTATCTTTTTTTGGGGGGGGGGTCTGATCTGTTATCAGCGCCGTCATCCGCACTAGCCAATATCTTCAGCGCTGCTGTGTGTCTCTTTCCACTACGCCCTTAAAGCTGACTACTTCATACCCTCGGGTCCACCTCTGTGCCAGTTACAATATACTTGATCGGGGACACAGGCCTTCAAATAAAACGTACGTCAAGGTTGTGAGTTCGCATTGTTAGGTACACTTGCACCAGAAAAGATAATTATAATCAATACCTAAATCTGTTCAATAAATATGCATTCAATGCACACAAATCACGGATATATTTTGCATACTACTTGTTCAAAGCATCCAGTCGGTACTCTCGCAAATAAGCGTGGCTGCCATATTGATTAATTTATATTTCACACCTGCAGTATGAAATAAAGAAGAGTAATTTTATCCTTCTTTGTAATCCATGAAATATGACACGATAAAACATAATTTTGAAAATATTTCAAATCACCAGAAGTGGTATAATATATAAAGATATTCGTTGGATCTATAATTAATATTTATCACTTTTGGTCGGGAAAATATTCATTGATTTATCTTAATCTGCATTTCAAAGTATGTTTTACCTAGAGGAGTGAACTCGCTGGACATTTAATGACCCCCGTCCCTTAATGTCACATAAATACATGCAAATTAAGTATAAAGCAACAGAAATGAAAATACCTGATAATATAATAAAAAAATACCATACATTTTATTAGCGTATTGTGGAATTTGAATCCTCAACTTTTGGTACCAGCGGCCAGCCAAAACGGACTTGACCTTTGAGCAAAAAGAACAACCACAAAAAGGTTGAAAGAACACCCAGGGCAATGTTATAGCAGGTGCGGCTTATATATTGACACACTAGGGCATTTCCATAGACTTACAATTTTTATTTTGTATTGGTAAATACACCTCAAATACTTTTTCAAAGTCACAGTAATCGCTTACAGCAAAACAAAACCAAAAGAGTATTATCAAATAATGGAAAGTACCATGACTTGGGCCTGCCTTCTGTGTGATTTGAACCCTCGACCTTTAGCATCATGGCCAAGCCCAATATAAAGTACAACACTCTGACCTCTGAGCCATTGAAGCTGCCCCGAAAAGGCTAAGCGAGGACCCAGGGTGATGTTATAGTAGGTGCGGCTATTATATTGACACAGCCGAGCACTTCCACTGACTAAAATTTTCAATGTGGATGATAATCACCACACATTGATAAGTGTCTTAAAAGGCGCTGGATTTTGTCGACGCAATGGGACTGACGGCATTCTGTTTAGTTCAAATCCAGAAACTCGCGGTAAGCATCTTCTGCTTGGTCCGATTATAGTTTGGCTCTCCAACTCTTTTGCTTGAAAACTAAACAGATTGCATTTCGTGGAGTTCATACTTTGTGTTTCAACGTAAACCATTCTGGCTTTCTGGCGGTGTGTTTGTAATTAATGTGTGGCAATGTTTGATGCAAATGTAAATCCTCTATAAATATTCCAAAAAGCGTCTCTTTAGTTTCTGCACCAAAGACATTAAGGTATGCTTTTCGCCAAAACCAATGACAATCTAGCCAAAGGACATATGCTGTAACTACGTCGGAGGTTTATCCGACTCAAACAGCGCTCCAAATACTAACGTCCATGTTTTATAATATTTTCTAAAAGCTCATAACTAATATAACATTATCACGATTACTTAATAAAACAACAAACATGGTAAAATAGATTTCTCAGCAAAGTATTCCGCCACAAAAGAAATATCATGGCGTTAGTCCTTGATAGTTCAAGCCAGGGGCATTACAAAAACGAGAGGACTGTGACAGTCCCGTCTCAGTTGATATTGAATGCACGGACTGAAGTGGTCTAGTTTAAGACCATCATCAATGTTTAAATATCAGTCTTCACTGATACAGTTCCGAGTCATCATTTTTAGTTTTCCCTTTCAAGAACACTCATGATCAAGATTAACAAAAACCAAAGGAAACCCGATAGGTACTTTAAATCAGTGTTTTACAGTAACCACAAGCTTAGGATCCACCATTACCGAGATATAAATCGATATGTCAGTTTGACCTTTTAAGCTTATTCAAGGTCAAAAACTAAAACTCAAGCAAACCATATAGGTACTTTCCTTTTTGTGTTTAATAGCAACTGTGAGCCTAGAATCAACCACAAGCTTAGGATCCACCATTACCGAGATATAAATCAATATGTCAGTTTGACCTTTTAAGCTTATTCAAGGTCAAAAACTAAAACTCAAGCAAACCATATAGGCACTTTCCTTTTTGTGTTTAATAGCAACTGTGAGCCTAGAATCAAGCATTACTGACATATACACCAATACATCAGATTTGCTGCTGCCTGTATTGCAAAAATGCCAACATGTAATACATACCCTTACGTTCGTTAATTTAAGCGAAATTCGTTAAAAAAAACAGAAAATTATAGTAGCACTATGTAGTGAAAAAACGGAGACTGAGTCCAGGTATGTTCTTAGTTTGGAGGGACTCCAACATATTTTTTCAGAGAAGCCAAAAGCTAAAAGGCATAAAATTCGTGAAGAATAGAAGGAAGAATCACTACACCACCTGTTGAAAAAATAAGGTCTATGGGTCTCTGGAGTTGTTCCAGTTTCAAAGCAATTGTCCACATGGTTTTGGAGAAGATGTTTTAAGAGTACACCAAACAATGAACAAAAAATTCGTAAAACATCTAAGGATGAATGGAGCGTGACAATTTGACCAAACTTACTAGAAACCCGCCAAATTTAAAATTATCTGGCTGACGTTTTGGAGAAATGTTAACAGCCACTGTCATTTTCATTTCCTTTAGGTGTCTGGGCACACTGGAAACCTTCAAATCAGTGAAACTGAGCTTTTGTCACTTTTGGGATGGTGAGATGCCAATATTTATCCATGCCAAATAGTTTCACTGTGTCATGTTTACGCCCACACAAAACTTTAAGATGAAAAAAGGTCCCTCTGTCAGTACAAGCTTTATGGAATCAATCAGTTAATTGGCTGTTAGATGTGGTCAATAATGGTGACGTTAATATAACCATTCACAGTCAAAGTCTCACTTGATGATTTTTTTTTCAGGTGAGCAGATTATTTCACAGGTGACTGATTAGAACCACCATATTGTTTTTAAGTGTATAGTTCAAAGTTTTGACAGAGTTTAAGAGATTAGTATTTATTCATCCTTTTTAATGACCTGAGCGGATGTCATTTGTGAGTATTTAACGTCAGCAAATCTCCTTGGTTATCTTTGTCAGTAAATATCTCAGAAACAATTTTTTACAAGAGTTGGTAATTTTGAGACAGCTGCACTCAAAACTGGATGGATGAATCTTTGTGAAATTGACGCTTATGTTCAAACAACAGTATAACTTAGGTAACCATTTTTTTGTTTGACAATTTTCCAATTTTAAAATGCTATTTTTCAGGTCCAAAGTGGAAAAAATAATCAATGTTAATTGCCGGTGCTTCAAAATTCAATAAAATAAAAACCATTCCTTTTAATGGAAAACACAAAAATGGCTATCTAATTTATACTATTGTCTTTACATGACCGTTGATTTCAAGCTTTTTACGCGAAACGTTTTGTTGTGATCCCTTCTCTAAGTGTACATGAGACCCCTTGAATAAAATGCCCCTCAAATTTTATAAATTGTGTATGAACCTTCTCCGAGGTGGATGTCCACCAAGGCTCTGAACTGTCAGAGTGATATTTTGGAGTAGTTTTAAATCCAATAATCACAGAAGCGTGACTATTTGAACAAAGTTGGCAGATACCAAACGAAGGATTATCCCCACCCGATTCGAAGTGAATCTCGGTGATGGTTTTGGAGACGTCGAAAATATGAATAAGCATTGCAATCTCCATTGACTTGCATAGTGATATGTATAAAATTAGGCATTATCTGACAAGTACCCGAATAAAAAAACTTATTAAAAATCAAGTACACAGAATATAACCGCTTAGTGCAGAAGTTTCTTTGACCACCTTCCTCAAGGTAGATTGCCCCAAAGTATCAAAATAATTTTTACTCATTTTACAGCCTATATCAGTAAATTATGTCATATATTTAGCATTATTTTAGATACCAGGTGAGTACCTTTTCTAAACAGACAAGATTATCTTATGGGCCAGTTACTGCCCGAATCACCATGAAGTAAAAATAATGTACGATTTTTTTTAACAAACATGAATTATTTAACTACATAGTCTTTGCATCGAAACACTGCCCAAAAAAGCCATCATCACAGAGCAGACCTACTTGACAGGTGTTTCCCATCAATTGCATTCAGGCATGCTGAAATACGTTAAGTAAACAATGAAGTGGTCAAAACGCACCCAGGTGGGGAAGAAGTCAGGTTGCACATGGAGTCGATAGCTTTTGTCGTTGCTCTTTTCAGGCACCGCTAATTATCTGGATCTACCTTTTGGGGAAAGACTGATTTAGAACTACCCATTCTCTGGTACTTGATGGAAGGTCACCTTAGTAGAATTGAAATCTTTACGCACCACAGGAATGAAGATGAGCATCACCTTAGCCGTAACAAGCAGGGAAAGAGTTAAATCATATTACGTGTTGAGGAGACAAGCATTCCATGTAATACCCTGGACGATAATATTACATAAATGTGCCTGTCTTCTGCAATATGACCTACAACAATTAATAAACAGTTACAACGATTATTTATACTCTGCTTTTTTAGCACTAGATATGTCGACTTATTGGTGTTAATATTTAGCATCCACATTAGTATTCCTGGGAGATTTCTGCGCAAATACTTATGTTGGATCAGGAAATATATAATGACCAAGTATAATCGCATAACACAAACAATAGCGTGATATTGTATGGGACATGGCATTCACAAGGGACGGTGGAAAGTAACAAAGATATACTTTCCTCATTGAAATGCCCAACATGGTGTTTGCAGTTCGTGGAAACGTACATGCAGACTGCAAAGAAAAAAATTGTTGTTTTTGCTTCTTCTTATATTTTTTCTTTGGTCAGCAGACAGCAAAGTGCTATAGAAGTCTAGCATGTGGTCGGGAAACATTCAAGCGACAGTCCCATGTTCTGTTAACATTTCATGAACACGTCATGAATCAAAATTAGAGTATTGGCGATTGCACGCAACGTCTCAGCGAAGATCGCACCGATGCCACAAGACTTTTTCCAAACATGATAATAACCGTGTTGGCAATTATTTTATGTCATACATTAAAAAACAATTTAGGAAATACGTTACGACTTGCAATTAAATATCTATATATGACATGTAAATTGTTAATGCGTAAAGCAATATTTCAACAAATTGTTGACAAGATATTTTTAAGCTAGCAAATGGCATATCTTTAAGACTTTCTCTCATTGTGATGGCTAAAATGACCAGATCAAAGTAGTTTCATGTAGAGGAGATGAAATTCTGTGCACAAAAACACTATCAGCTCTATGTGTACCAGCTACAAAGCACGGACACGCAACAAAATTAACCCTAACAAGTTCATTTGGTACTAGGGTAGCAAATGGCACCATTTGGCATAAACGTTAACGATATACATCCATGCACAACACGATTATGTGACAGGCTGGAACAACACCTGGAAAATCTGGTAATGTTAGTTTTAATTGTGCTCTGCATTTGAAAATTTTGCACGAATACACATCTCCGATAGAAAAACAATATTCAACATCTCTTAGCCCTTTTATTGTCAGGCTAGCGACTGGGTCGGCCGCTTTCTAAATGTGCAATACGGCTTGGAAGGTTGTTGGCCTGGATTTTCATCTTTTCTATACTACAGTCATTCCGGTACTTGAATTTAATGTACTTTTTACTAGGAATTGTAGTCTGACATCATTATCATGATTTGGATAAACACAACTTTTGTCGTTATTAGTGATGGAAGAAAATTAGATGAAGAAACCATTTTGGAGGACTCATGTTTTACTAACAGTAATAGCATGCCCACAGCGGCAGTAACCACAATGTTTAAAGAACAAAATTGACTGCAATAAACATTTTATTTCTTAAACACTATTAAGAGCACGATAATGTCAAAGTTTGAAACAGAATATAAGAAAAAATATGTGCTCCTAATAGATTTAATGAAATAATATAAAATAGAACCGCTCACTGAATACGTATAGAAAAAAGACCATTTTTATGTATTCTAAAAAAGGGTATACATACAAAAAGGTAATATGGAAAGAGGGCGACACCGAAGTCCCTTAAACATGAGTTTCATTGACGTGTGAAAAAAGTCTTTAAAACTACAAAGAGACTTAGCAGAGACGAAAAAAAGCAGGTGTTTGGCAGCATATGAAGACACGGTGACTATTTTGGAAGAGTGTGTTCATGCTGCAAACCATGCATGCAAAAGACCATAGAAGCCATCCTTAGATAGTGTTTTACGTAGTTTTTAGGAAGGAAAAACATATACATTGTTTTGTGTCATTATTTGAAAGATTGTGTGAGTGGGTAAGGCAAAGAGAAATCATATACGCCAAGTGCCTTTAAATATAAAGATATAGTGTTATCTGTAAATTTTAAATTCACGGGTCCCATTAGGTCTTCAGACATACTGTAGTTAAAATTGTGTGGCTACAACAGAATAATAGATGACGCTCTTTTTGTTTATTACTTTTGCATTTGATATTATGAGCTATTCATCCTGTTTTGTTTACAAATGACAGTGTCCCTGTTTTTTTTGTTTTTTTCCTTTTTTTTTTAAGTTCTAAGTTTTGATTTCCATTCCCCACCAGGACGCACACTGTGTGGGGGTATTATCAGGGTGTATTCTGGACTGGAGGTTCACTAGGTACAGGGGCAGACTGTTCGATAAATGTGACACTTCTGGATTTTTGCTCTGACCTGTTTTGCCCAGAAAGAGGGGTCAAGCGAATGGTTCTCACAATAAACCCTATATACTCATGTTTAATTACAGTGACTAATTGATAATAACAGTCAGTTATTTAATATATATTTTTATCAATTCATATGATTTGAATGACCAATAGATAAAAAAAATCAAAGACATCATATGTACGTTGTTAATTCAACTGATGAATAAAGGTAGAATGACAAAAACTACATAATGTAAGTGATATACAGGTGTTTCTATGCTGGTTGTGTCCTCTGTGTAATTACGAATTTACAAAATACTGTGGCACTGTGGCTACACATCATTAGTTCAGTACATGCACATGTAGTACATTTTAATAACGTTACAGGTTTATCCACCCAAAACCATCCAAAAGAACAGATAAACTTTCTCGTTTTGTTAAATAGCCCTCACAATAATCTTATTTTGGAGAGGATTTTAACATACATGTAGTATAAAATAAAACCCTGTATTAAAACAGACCATAGCAAATACACCTCTAACTACAAGGTTCCTTTCTTAAAAAGACGTCTATGTTCATGAAAATTCATTACATGTTTGTTATAAAGATGTGACGTGTCACATTTGCTAAATAGCGAAAACGACTAATGTGTTAATATTGTCATCAAATGTGATAGAAGGGGATTCAGTGTTGCCCATTCTAAACGGAAAGCTTCTTTTAAGAAGCAGGAGAGGTACATTCAAGGAAATAGATAAATTACATTTTATCTGGAAAATACTAGCTTTACTTTGGAAGAATAAAATGTGGCACGCCATCATTTTTTCCCTTTTTTTACCGTTTAGTAGACAAATGATTTCCCTGGCTGAACATATAATGACAATAAATGGTAGAAAGGCCCAATTTAATGTAACATGAGGCTTTTTAAGAAGGGTTTCATCTGCAATTAGTTCATATGTATGTAGGTGCTCCTCTTTCGTTTATATTCCAATTTTCAGCATTTCTCATAATATGGTACATCTGTGAAACCCTATAATTGTAACGTTGTATCACTTCTCATTTGAAAAAGATGTCAATATATCAAAAGAAGGTAATCAACAAAATCAGGCTTTTCATTTTCTAATTTGCAAAACGGATACTTGCAAACAAGCTTTAATGTATACAGCAATATCTGTGCAGACATACGTCATTCAATTCATTTCCCTCATGGGAACCAGAGGAGTAGTGACTTAAATACCAACTAGACTACTATTTGGAGACAGCTTTAACTTTGTTTACATAACGAAGTTCAAAAGGTGCCAATGCTTTGTCTATTACAGCAATAACCAGTGCGAGCAGTTAAATACATCATTTTGTAATGCCAATGTGACGAATTATATTTCATTTCTCACTTGTGACAGGCAGTCGCCCATTTAAGGTAACTGGTGGTTATAAACCAGTCCTTTTAACCTTTGAAATATTCTTCATTCACAACAGACTTCACTTTTTTCCCACCAAAATATAGGCCGAACCACTTACAACCCCTAATTTATCACTTGCCAAAAGATACAAAGAGACATTGTAGGCTTGCCACTTTTATGCTCCCCTGACTTGTCAGTTAGCTCAGTTAACAGCGAAAGAAGAAAGTAGGCCAACATCGTTTTTGTGACATCTATTAATCTGAATCTTTGTAAAATATAGTTCTATCCCCCAATATAACTATGGGACGAGGAAAACATCCCACAATTCACAGCATAACATATCAAATGGAATTTTTATCAAAAGGAGAAAACAGAAAAGTGTAATTTGAAAATAGGAAATATTGACTGCAGATGAATCAAAGAAAAAAGCAGCAGATGTAGAGAAGACACCTGAGGGAAATATAGATACTATTGCATTAGCAGAAACATATATCAGGGCAGAAGAACTGGAGATGGTTACCATTCTCACTAGGTTTTTTTTGGGGGGGGGGGGCGGGGGCAGGAAGGGGAAGGTAAAGGGAGTGAAGATTATAATGCAGCAGGCAGGAATAGAGTCCGGTAATAGAGTAGCTGTTTCTGTAGTTTATATGGAAACAGAAAGCGTGGTTGCCAAATGAATGGAATTAACAGAAGATCAGATCGATGGCAGGCTCAGAATCAAATTAGCGCAATAATGTGTCAAGGATAAAATACTGTCATTGCTTGATATTTTAATGGACATATTGGGGGTATGTTTAGATGGAATCAGGGGAGGAGACAGAGACATATATAGCTATAGAAACAGGCCTTTGACAATTGCCGAAGAGTCAAATTTGATAGTAGTAAGTATAGGCGGAAAATGTGAAAGCAAATGGACATGGAACCTGGGTGAAAGGAAGACTATATTAGTGTATGTTTTTGGTGGATATGACTGAGACATATGAAATGGACGATACTAGGGAGTTGGACATAGTTAGTGATCATAACCAGGTAACCACCGAGCTTTGTTTCAAACCACATAGTTAGGAAGCGCTAAAGGTGTCTGGAACGTGAATAACGACTCAGATAAGACGAAATACAAGAATAGCTGGCGGAACTCCATGTGGTGAAACAGAATGAATCTGTATCTCATCTAATGTGGGGATGGTTTTTGATAGATCGCAGAGTTGTAGAAAGATGGTTTTTTGTGAAATATCAAATGGTTTTAGACCAGACAGGAGTGTAGTGAACCCTTTTCTGCATTTACACAGATATTGGAAACGGCGCGGAAAAACAGACAATGTGATGATGACTTTTTGGATGTAAACACATAATATGGTGTAATGGGTGTACCGTGAAAAGAAATTTAGTAGGACAGGGGCGCGGGTAACTTCCTTCAAAGAAGGAAATTTCCCCGTATTTTTTGCCGGTGGGTCACACATTAGTTATGCATGGGTTCTTATCACCAAAGTGGGCTGGCCTCTGAAGATTCACATGGTCCAGCATATTGTTCGCTAGCAACAAGTACAAAAACACAAGGGCCACATGGGGAAAAAGAGCCTGGTTTTTTTCAATGAAAACAAAAAGACATTTGCAACCTGTATTGTACACAGGGGGTCAAAGTAAAAAATAACTGAAATCTTTCTTCCAGTACACCTTTATCAAGACCATTGGAAATTGGCTTTTAAATGAATACCGTTCTGAACTATATTAACAAATTTCAAGTATGCATTTATAAAGCTAATAGAACATTCACAATGCGTGGTCTCCGCCAAATTACGGACATTTGAAAGAAAAGCAAGCACCATATTTCAATGTGTCCAATTACCTGAAAAAAATATAGAGGTGTAAGTACAAAGTATCGTTGACTTAACATGTTCAGAAAGGGAAGTCATGCTTCAGATCAACATGTAATAATCAATTTCTTGCCTTCCTTGACAGAATGAAATGAACACTAAAATTTAATGAACAGAGAGGAAGTTATGTATACTCCAATTTCTTTTAAAATTCAGTCCAGTTAATTTGACCCTCTGTTTAGTTATGCAGAGGCTAGTGAAATTCATACAGAAAATGAGAACATGAACTAGCATACACATCTGGCTTCTGTGCGTGGAAAGCTATCAATACAACGCTTTTACAGTTATGTCACATAGATTACAGTTGGCAAGCTTCATTGGCCCCCAGTGTGTTCTGCTGGTGCGATTGATGCATGTCGGCGATTTACCTCCCGCCAAGGCAGCCTTTTCAACACGACATGACGACAATCATATCATAGGCCTTTCCGTAAATTTCTGATTAGGCTGGGAGCAGGAAATGCATTCGTAGGCCTGTACCGAACGTACATGGGATATCTTGCGTAATGAATTTTGGCATTCAACGGTGTTCAAACAGTGCTGGTACTGTAACTACCTCCATTTATGTTTCATTAGCTTCAATGTTCCTATGACCATGAACATTTTGAAAAGTATACGCCTATTCCAGTAAAGGTGATATTAATAATATTAACCGTAACGACGTCTCCAAATATTTGTCACACACCGAGTATGACCAACTTTGTTAAGTGATACATAAAGCTTACAAACTGACGTGGACAAATCATCATGTTCGTGAAACTTCAGAACAGTCAAATAACATTCTTGGCATGACAACCTCTAAGAAATACAAATATTGCTCAAATCTAAAGATGTTTCCTGTACTACTTCCTTGATGCAGAACGGCTGAGCAATAAGCTTAGTGGGTATGACACACTTATTTTCAATTATACCAAAAAACGTACGAAAAGACTCACGCATGAAAAATGTAAATTACCAGATACCACAGAATAGGCTCGGATTTCTATTTTTCTAAACTGATGGTCTTCTCTTCACTTGGTCTTTAAAAAATAGCTATTGTGAATGATTGTACCGTCAACACTCAGAATTTAGTCACGCTGTTCCTTAATAGACAACTGTCCTTTAGTAAGTTAAGTTAAATTTAAAGTGTACATACCTCTACATTGAGCATGCCCTGAGTGGGGTGTCATAGAGGACCGGTGCCTTAATTTGATGTTCACTTACCTGTTTCTGTCCTAGTTACTTTTCGAGAACATAACCTATTTCTAAATATTTTAACTTTTTGTCAACAACTAAACTGTTCACCTGATTAGAAATAAACTGGGTAGTCTAGCTGAGAGCTCATGGAATGGCAGCCAAACTCGGGGAGTCCAATAAAAGATTAGCAGATTGTCGCATTGAGAACAGGTTAATATTGTGTGACAAAGAGCTTCATCTTGTGGCAACATTGGCGTAAAATGCATGTATCTAGGGACGTGGATTAATCCACGTCCCTGATGTATCTAAGGGTTAAGTTTCAACTAGAAAAGAAGATTCGTTCCCACGCAAATCTGCGTGTGTGCCTTCAAAAGTTGAAAATATTAAATACAATATGTCTGTGTTGCCACGCAGACATAATTACTACAATAGCGCCCTACTGTTATACAGAAAAGTGCGGTAATTCGATTACCGCGCAGGGCATATACCGGCCACCTTTCATGTATCAGTGTTGATAAATGTGGAATATAATATTCAGTAATATTGATCAATAATTGTTGTCACCACTCGCTTGTCATTTTATGCCACAACTGAAATACAGAGGAAACAAGTGAACTCTTATTTTCGAGTCAAAGCTTCTTCTTCCTTCTGTGCAATCGCGATTTTTCGTGGTGCTGACGAATCAGCGAAGAGCTTATCCTACTACATCTGCAGTTTTAAGGTGCTGTTTACTCCTCGGCACTTTTTTGTCGCAAGAACTTTCATCAAATCATAAGACACAGTCATACACATAATAAAGAGGTAGGTTTAAACGGTTGGAGAGCCTCTGTATCTAGGAAATTGGCCGCTGGATGCCATGTGTTGTAGGTGCCGTAACTGAAGTGACATACCCTTCAGTGTAGGTATAACAGCCGGGCACTATTGTACTAATGGTTACAAACCAATCCGTGATTGGTACGTTTAGCAATGTGACTTAATAGTACGTTTCTTCTCTCTGCGTTTCAGAACCTCAGCGACGCGTAGTGGAGATATTGATCTGATTGGCTGCCAGGAGTACGCGTTGGCGTGTCTCGGAAAGCGTAATAATGCGTTATGGCCCTCTTAGCTTGCAATAGACATCACTGTAAAACTCCATCTTACCACAACTTTTACGCATTCTTATAATTCAAATCAAGTCCAACCAAAGTTTACATATAAGCTAAATAGCCATCCTTGTAGAGATTATTTCTTTCCACACCAAGTGCGGTTACCATATTCACTGAGAATAATGTGCAAATAACATCTTTACATGAGTACCTCACAAGTAAAACCCACTGATTGCTTTTTGCAACCAATTACAAGTAGAACCATCGTAAATACCCTGCTTCACAGACTAATAATTCAAAAATATAATTGGCAGATCATCTCACGAAGATTAAATGACGAGGTATAAAAAGTATATAGTATATAACATGCCTGTCACAAATTGGAAATCTGTCACAATCCATCTTTCATTTCAGAAGCTATCCATACAAGAACTATGCATCACTGAAAGATTAAATCAAACAGAACTACGACAATTTCAGCATTCATATATATATATATATATATATATATATATATATATATATATATATATATATATATATATATATATATATATATATATATATATATATATATATATATATAGATATTGTATTTGTGTCTTTTTGTCCAGAACCACTTCTTAGTAGTCATTACACCGTTCCGTAGTCCGAACTCTTTACTCTCTGTAAGCTAACCTGTCACTGTTTAACCTATATACTTATGGAAGTACTATTGTCCATATTGCACACGTTCTTTCGTAGATTTGACATAGACTGCATTAGCCCAAACAAATTAAAGGGTCTTCACCGGGTTACTACTCAGAACATGTTTCGGACCCTATACCCGCACATGTAATTCTGAGTAGCGGCTCTTTGCCGAAGCTAAACATTCAGCAAAGACAACCCACGTAATTATGAATAAATATGAACGCGGCAAATGATGAATTAGCTAAATGTGTGAAGTTTTACTTATAAATGTAGAGCTACATTATGAAAAAAGAATATGTGTCAAACAAAACATAATTACTAACTTTGTACAGTACAAGTTCAGGTAAGAACAATTTTACGTACCCTTGAACCAGCATGTACCCCTTTCCAGCTGGATAGCTCATCCTAGTTAAACCACCTGCCAGTGTATAACTGAAGTAGAAGCAAACTGGGGCATCATATTCAGTCCCACTGATTGTAAAATAAACAGTTGCAGCTAGACCAACTGTACAAACCAAGGGAAATCCTAACAAGTACAGCAACAATGGACATCCTGCAGCAAAAATGTGAAACAAACTCCATGATGACACCTACCCCTCACTTTGAACGTCTCCAAACAATTAGGCTCTATTTCACTGCCAACGCTGAGTCAATGTTTCAACGTAATGTGTCAGGCTTGTGCCATTTGAGAAAATACTGTCAATTTTGAGTAACTTTTTAATATTTAGTAAATGTGCATTTAGGCATGTCAGAAAAGAAAGAAAGTCATTAGCATTTATGTTAAAAACATGTTATCAAAATATAATTTTACTTAACACGATTTTAAGTACAATCAGTCAAACTTGTAACTGTCATAGTCCGCTGCTTTCTACCGATAGCGCCCCCACGGGGGGGGGGGGGTAATCTGATCGATAACATGTATGCTTAAAAGGTCTGAATGTGAATATTAAAACAGAATGATGCCAAAAGATAAAACTTAAGTAGCACAACAGCCAAGTCTGAGAACTGTAAAATTATTTTAGCCAAACTTTGTAATAATCTTTGGATATCAACAGCAACTTTTTTATTGTAGGGCACGTCAGAAAAGAATGATAGTCATTAGTATTGAGGTAAAAAGAATGCAATCAAAATATAATATTTCTTAGCCAGATATCAAGTACAATTAGGCAAGCTTATAACTGTCGTAGGCCGCCGCTTGCTACCGATAGACCCCGGGGGTTTAACCCAACAGAAAACAACCTAGTCTAAAATGTCTGAAAGGTGAATATTAAAACAGAATGATACCAAAAACTAAAATTAAGTAGCAAAACAAGCAAGTGTAAAATCTCTAAAACTATTGAAGCCAAACTTTCTAACCATATCTGGATACTTACAGCCAAATTTATTGAAATATTTGATCGAAAGTATATCTTTGAATCCTCTTGACTCAGTTTTATTGTAAATAAATTTGGTTCCAGATGCAAAGTCCTGAAATTTAAAACAAATACGGCCAAAATACAAAAATTGTGACAAAAACGTATTATATTGAATAATTTCTGAAATATTACTGTCCGGGAAAGGATAGTTAACTTCTCAAAAGTTCAACTCATCCTTTTCCTGATAGACTTTAATACAAAACCTGTCATTAGTAACCTGAATTTCCAAGTCCAGAAACACATCTCTGAAACCATCTAGATTGTTTCCTATCACAGGGATATCTTTTGAGTAAATTTCTTTAGCAATTGCACTGAAATTTTGTACATTTACACAAGCCATGTCATCAATGTAGCTTGCGTTGTTTGATTATTCTGTAGTCATTTAAAAGTCCTTTTTTATCGATTTATTGATATACTTAAATTCAAGCCAGTTTAAATATAAATAACAAGGAGCAGGTACTACCCATTGGAATGCCTTTTATTTGTTGAAAAACCAATGCTCCGCATTGAACAGAAGTATTATCCAAAAGAAATTTTATAGCATATGTTAAAGTATCGACAGTGTAAGATTAAACGTTACTTTTTGAATATTTATTGTGTGACCAATATGCTTTTTTTGTATATGAATTAATATTTATGTATGGTTTGTCATTATTTTTAAACATTTTGGTTATTAATTCTGAAAGAAAACTGTTGACTTCATCTATGGGTACATTTGTGTATAATCAAAACATTCGTTTTTTTTTCTTTTCCTTTTAAATCTTTGATTTTATATACAAACTCGGAAGAATTGTTAATACTCCAAAAACAATTTATTTCACAGTTTCTAGAGCTTGCATTACAATATTTACGGAAATGATTCCTAATTGCAGTCAAACACAATGTTACTTCCTTCCTCTCTCTCTCTCTCTCTCTCTCTCTCTCTCTCTCTCTCTCTCTCTCTCTCTCTCTCTCTCTCTCTCTCTCTCTCTCTCTCTCTCTCTCTCTCTCTCTCTCTCTCTCTCTCTCTCTCTCTCTCTCTCTCTCTCTCTCTCTCTCTCTATATATATATATATACATATATATATATATATATATATATACATACATACATACATACATACATATAATATAATATAAGATATCAATACATGTATCCACAATTAAAAGTCGGTTGACGCGGCGAAACACCTGGGGTTAAAATACTTTGCACAATCAATTGAGTACAAAGTATCTTTAATGCGGGATCTTGTCGATATATATATATATATATATATATATATATATATATATATATATATATATATATATATATATATATATATATACATATACACATATATATATATATATATATATATATCTACCTGCATGATGGCAGGATGATCACTCTCCTTCAACTGTTGCATTGGTAGATTTTTGTGTCGTTTTATATGTTATACAGAAACCTTCTTTCTACTTCATACGTGCTTTGGAATTTTTTTTTCCAAATCGTAATGCAGTAACTTGACTTCCTCGGAGCATAACATTTAGGTCCGCTTTGGTGCTTTTGGCTGTTATCCGAGCATGGTGTTTTAAATGGAAAAATATTGAATTGAGATTTTATACCTAGCGGTTTATTAATAGCAGATCATTGATAAATGGCAATGGAAAAATGGCAGTTTAAAGTTACAGTGTCTCCAAAAACATATATTAAAATTTTCAAGAAGAGTATGCTGAATTATTGCGTGTTAGTTTGTATGGCTCACGGTAGTCGGCCTATAAAATTCACAGGAAAACTGTTTTTGTGCAAAAGTCTTTTACTCAGACCTTTTGGCTGTCTTTTGTTTTTGAGACTCTCAAACACTCCAAACTCTCTTATAGGGTCATTTGTCTGAACAGATGTATTGCACCCTATTCCAGCTCTGAGGGATAAGGCAGGCATATTTCTTGGCTGAAATGTGTGTAGCATGTAAACGTTTCATGTAATCAACCTTGAATGATTATGTACTACTTTGATACATGTGTTTCGCTGATACCAGATTAGGTTCGATAGGCAAGGGAAATTTGGCTTTGCACTTTTAGATTATACTTTACGGTGGTACTACTAATTGCAATATGTACCAATCGTACTTTTCACAAATTATACAACACTTTTTTTAAGACAATGTCAGATATGAACAGCAGCTAAGTTCCTCATTGGAATGTCTTGAACTAGATATGGATCGATCGCTGCGCGAGGTGGTTTAAACATATTTTATTTCAAAGAAACATGGATTAGGAAACAAGCTGTAGAGCTTTTATAAATCCTTCTCCATAACTACACAGCGTCACTTTATGAAAACGAAACATAAGCAGAAAGTACAAATGTAGAAAAAAGGAAAGAAAGAAAGAGCAGAAAAGAAAATGGCGAGGACAATCACTTGATGTCTACTACATCTCTTTGTTTTTAAAATACACCTTTCTACACTGTCAACTAACTTAGTGTTCCAATCAATGGACTTGTTTGCATCACCATACAGCAAAATGTCCCTTTTAGCTGTAATTTCTGGCTGAAAAGGTCCCAGTAATTCCGTGCGGGGTTCGTTATAAAGAGAACATTCTATCAAAAAATGGGAAATGCTTTATACTGGGGCTCCACAAGCACATATGTGGCGGTCGATGTAACCGTATTGGAACAGCAAATCATTATGAAGGCTGCAGTTTAAGCGCATCCTCGTATGGTGGACTTGGGCGAATCTATTTTTACCATTAAAGTACTGGGGGACATGTATTATGTCACCATTCACTTTATTTTCGAATGCTTGAATTGTTTCAGAATTTTTAGTCTCTTGATCCAGGTTACGCCAGTTGCGTATGGTAGCGTTAAAAAGGATTTGTTGCGCTGTTCGGACCTACAAAATATTGGAGGCACTTCGTTACTGTGTCTTGTGTTGTGACCGGTGGCTATAGATTCTGGAATCCTGTCCTGTAGGTAATGTGGGGCAAAACCATTGACAGTCTTGTAAAAGTGTATCTATTTTATGTTTCTATCTTCTGCCTTTCAACGGTTCCTATTGTGTTTCTTTATAAAGTAATCTGTTACTTGTGGTTTGGATGCCAGCGGGTACGACACATGCGGCCGCTAACTGCACTTGTTAAGCTTATTGGAGCATAGACTTGCTCAAGTCTCACTGGACTGTCTTCCGTATTTTATTTAAAATCAAATTCATTGCAAAATGAAATTTTAAGTAAACGCACGTCGTAGCCTTATTCTGTTACAATACAGGTAGGCCCTTTTTGGGCCTTAAACCTAGCTAATCGGCGTGGAACGTGTCTATAATAGTAGAACCACATAACATTGACTCCAGATAATTAGCGCCGGGCGGTCTGCACTGTGTTTCTTATCACACAGACAAGCGAGCGGTCATAACGCACCCCTCTTCAGAAGCTGTTAATTGAGCTACTGTGTGATGAAGGATTAATTGCAGTGCACCGCGTCAGGCGGAGGGCGTCCAGTGATGGCAGCCGGAGGGAGACAGTCAGCTTTGTCTTGCTTGAGTGGCCAGTGACCAGCCATGCATTCACCGAAGACCACTTTCCAGTTACCGCCTTATTGCAATGTTAATGGGATTAGAACTGACCAGGACTCAATAGCTGCTACTGACTACTGTTGAAACCGGCACGGCGGCAGTGTCGACCAGTTAAAATAATAATAAAAAAAATAACAGTAGGACCTACTTAACACGCTGTAGTTGGCACAATGTTATACAGTTAACTTTATGGAGAGGAAAATGTATCGCACTTCTGGGTGGGACCGCGGGATGGGAAAATATGGACATGCACCAGGGACTTGTGTAAGTTTAATTGGAGAATGAAGATATTACTCATTGGAGCATGCAAGGGAACAATTGTCCCAAAGAATGTCGCCGTACTCAAGCAGGGGCCTGACAAACACCATGTGCATCTTTTCCAGTGATTTTCTATTCAAGGTGTATTTCATGGCACGAAGACAGTCTACATGTTTCATAGCTTTTACACATGCAGTGTCAAGGTGATTTGTCCAGGTGCAGTCAGATGACAACATTATGCCAAGGTGCTTATGAGAGTTTGTGTCCGTCACGCGGCAATTATTCAAAAATATTGGATAATTTTCATAATTTTGAGACCTTGAGCAAACCATTGAAAGAAGTTTTACTTTCATTTAGGCTGATAAACAATTGATCAGCCGAAATGGATATTGCTGAAAGATCTCCGTTTAAGGTAAGGCTCGCCATATCGTCATCGCCTTGGTCGGCAAATGACAAAAACAGACTTGTCGTCTGCAAACAGCCGAATATTTGATTCAACTATACTTGGAATGTCATTGATATAAATTAAAAACATCAAAGGTCTTAATATTGACCCTTGAGGTACACCAGCTCTTATAATACAACACGCTGACGTCTTTGTTCTAAATAGCTGTTGCACCAGGCCAGCATGTTTTGTCTGATGCCTTAAGCTTGTGGAGCAGACTTGGATGCCACACGCGATCAAAAGCCTGTGAAACATCCAGAAAAGCAAATTCAACGGTGTTCCCTTTATCCAATATCACAAATCTCAAATGATCGTGAAACAGGAGAATCTCCATTTTGGTAAGCAGACTAAAACCGTGTAAAAATTTTATTTTCAATACAATGATTGAAAATAAATTTGAAAACACACCTTTCAAATATCTTGCCAACACCACTAAGGAGATTTTGGTAATTTTCTGTAAATTGCTTACCTTTTGTGTGTAATGGATAAACAGTTGCGCTTTTCCAATATTCTGGACAAATTACACTTTCTAAAGACCTGTTGAGTATCATACACAACGGTTTGCTAATTGAGTCAGAATTTACAGTTGATGTTGATAGGGCCACTCGCCTAAGGCACTCTAAGTAGAGATATACAATCTTTGACCGGACCTTCATCCATGTCTGCACAAGTTAGGATAGATCTAATTGGATACTGAACTGTGGGAGGTTCTGTTCAGCAGAATAGCTATTGAACAGTTCAGCTTTGTCTGCATCACTGATGTGTCACAGTAGCTGTGCGAGGTACTTGATAAAGTTATGTGGGGTGTCATATTATCAACAGGTCATATAATGAAATTAGTTTTTGATGACAATGTGTACCATAACTACCATCATGAATGGGGGCGGGGGGGGGGGGCGGTTTTGGCATAAATGATGACGAGGCAAAATATACATCCACAATAGGGTCAAACATCTAGTCTTACAATACAAAATGCTTACACATTGTTTCACGATCGTCATTTACAACCTAAAGACAATATATTTTGAATCAATTGTTCCTGGTAAAGCACCTTGAAATATCACTGAACATACATCATATTGCGTAGAAATTTGTCTTCTGAGGGATAAATGAACTACAAATATGGCAACAACTCGCAAAGTATCGAAGTGAGTAAATGAAAGATTAGTTGCACTGGAACACGTGGGTGAACAGTTAATATTTTACCTGGCCATATGTGGCGAAATAGAAGAAACAATGCAGTAGTCATATACCAATTTCTTTCTATAAAGTTTGAATGAAATCAACTACATTTGCTGATGTAAATACATGTTTTCTGTAATTCATTGGCTTGTCTGTAGAGTCGTTAAATATGACCCGCTTGTAATGTTGAAAGAAAACAACCTCTGTGTTCAGTTGTGTCGATGAAGTTTCAGGGAAATCAACTATAGGTGCAGATGTTAATTCATGTTCTCTGTAACTCGTTTGGTTGTCTTTAGCGACTTAAATGTGACCCGGTTCTGATTCGAAACACGAGACCTTTAGTTTCACTTGTTGATCAATATCCAAATGGTTGTGTGTATTTCCCTCCCTCGCCCACATTGGTATATATATATATATATATATATATATATATATATATATATATATATATATATATATATATATATATATATATATATATTTGGGTTAACTTTCGCGTGCATTCATGTTCAATCTAAAAGTAAAGTACATCCCAGATTTATAGTTGTTTTAACGTCTTTTTCTGCCTCCTCATTCACGGGTTACGGACATAGACTTGTGTGGGACTTTTCTGCGAATGTGAAGGAGCCGTCCCCCCCCCCCCCCCCCCATTCATTTAGTACGACAGTGTGATCGACAGATGGCGCTATGTTTCAAAAGTTGTCTATATAAAAAAAGAATGAAAACTTTGTTTCTTTGACAATGCGGCCCACACACGGTGATTTGTAGTGGACGAAAAAATGTATATCCGAACTTTGAACAAAACTAAGCGTGTGTTTTCTTCTGTCATTGTGTTGGTTTATGTGGGTTCACTGGCAAATGAAATGCACTTTGCAATTGCCTTAACCGTTAAAATTACTTTTCTTGCTGTGTTCGTGGCAAACAATTTGTTGGTACAACTGCCTCAACATTCACACCGGCGTTTTGGCAAATGCTGAAATCTCATTGGTTTATCCCTTTGTTGTCACGCCCAAGGTCACCTCGTGCCCATGGAGCTGCCGTGATTCCAACACATAAAATATATTTTGTTTTTCTTCATGATTGTGGCGTGCGCCTACTGGTAAGTAAATTACAATATGTGCAAGACACAGGTCAAACAATATCGATTCCTCAGAATCATTAAAACTCATACATGTATAACTTGACTTACATGATAATTTTGAAGTGATTTGGCAGAGGTGATTTCACAAACTTTGATTGGAAGCTTGATATGGATCCGATAAATACAGTATATACGTTCCAAAACATTTATTAACTTGCTTATTTTGTTATTCCAGGAAATATTTTCTTTGCATCTACAAAAAATCCCAAACATGTTTAGCTGACCTGGCCAAGTGAAAATTTCAAACAATGTACGGTTCAAATACCGCTGAGAATTGTGTTTGTACAATTTCACTAAGAAGAGCCTTTGTCCAAAGGCTACAAAAACGGAAGTTCAAATATTTCGAAAACAATTGAATATCAGAATTTGTTGTCACACGATAGTTTGTATTGATCCTGCAATATGTGTAGCTATGGTCTTGAGCAAATAAAAACCCGATGAATTCATAAAACATAGAAAAACTCGGAGCACCACCTGTTCAACAAACTCACGTCAAAAGTTCATTAGAGGTGTTCCTATGTCTTTTTCAAACAATTGGCCAAGCAGTTTGGGAGATTTTTAACATATTGTCATTTTTAAATAAAGCAGAACCAAAAACATAAAATATTAATAAAAAAAATCAACAACAAAGGATTGTGATCGTTTGGAAAAAAATGGTGGAAACGTACTGACGGTACATCCCCGCCTAGTTTGAAGTGGACCTGGCTAACGATTTCGGGAAAGCGATCTCAGCTGACTCGCAAAGTCAACTGTGTTGCAAAATGGACATCTAAATACTTTTGTCCCACATTAATCTTTTTATGTGGTTTTGGTTTGTTGAAAATTATAGGTTTTTTTACGACTACATAGATGGTCTTCCTTGGCGCCGTTATTACCTACACAGTATTACATTAAATTTATTTATTAGATCATCATATTGTGTTACTAAGTCAACAGTTTTCTTCGGCACTAAGCGACCCCTATAGGACACAACGTAAAAGTTATACTTACAGCTTGTTTGTCCGCTGCCCACATATTATTCTGGGTATTTTAATACGGCAGCCCACTACTCATGTACCACTTAATCCATATGTCTGGTCTCCAAAAAAATTTAAATCAAAACTTCAAAACAAGCTCGAACAACAAGCCTTAGCTTTGCTTGTTTTATATGCATCCCTCTGAAGACGACCCGGTATAAGCTGATATGAATAGAATAAATGAATAATATATGACCAAAAAAAATCATAAAAAAAACATGCCGCGCTTGGCTTTAACTGACTCAGCAGATTGTTAGATCCTGTTCTTCTGTGAAAACAGATTTGGCTGCTGTAAAAACACATCTGACCGCCTTGACAAATTCTTTTCTTTTTTTTTTTAATTGATCAAAGCTTGTGAAGATTAAAGAGAAACATATTTGAAATCTATAATTTAAATCGATTATATGTTCGATATGTGGACCAACTGAATAGTTACCGGTAATGATTGATCTTATGAAGAATTTTTTTTTGTTTCTATTAATGCGATCCATGTTTATAGTACTTTATATCCATCCGCATTTTGGTTTCAATTTTACAGTTCTCTAACTTATAGGACCTCGGGAACGCCAAATTGTCCTTTGAATGATTATTTTTACATAGCTGACCTGTTAAACCTCCCAATCCCTTTCAGACTGACTGCAGCACGGCAAGAGAAAGTTAAATACGCGTACAGGCTAACGAAAAATACGCGTACAGGTTAACGAAGAGACGACTTGACCCGTGTACGCGCTGCTGGATACCGGATGACTGTGGTATGGGTTGACTCAGGTAAGAATTGCCTGCATTGATACACTGATAACTGCGGCACAATATAAAGGAGTCTTCTTTTCTCAATTTCTCAGTCTGACTGAGTTCTGTATTGTACACTGCCCTTTATACATGTGGGCAGGGACGTGTTATAGACACGTCCCTGATGTGGGCTTGTAAGCATTCATGATACCAGGCTCACATATCTTCTTCACGAGCTTTATTCAGTCTCAAGGTTCTGATCCAGGGCCTTAGCACTCTCTGTAAGTCGAGAGTAAGACTGTGCCAAGCGTGCACAGGTAAGACTTATATACACTTGTCTGACTCATGATCACGGAAAATCCCATTACATCATCAAAGGTACGCTTTAACAAAATCAATTAATCATAATTCCTTCTAGAACTTTCTAGTCCGTCATAAACATGCCTTACACATACAGTACACAGGCTCCCTCTATCAAGAGATAGTTGTGTAAAGCTTTCGCTGACTCATTAATACACAGGAAGTGATGTTACGAGCTCATCAAGGTCTTTCATAGAATAGAAATTATATTTATATTTTTATATATACATAATCCTCACAAATTGTTAAATACTACTGTCCATTTATCCATTGATTACCAATAAAGCGTGGTGTACAAAATCCAAGTTTCTTAATCACATTTCTGTGTAACATATGACCTGATCACCCATCAATGTCTATCATATAATTAGATGCGGTACATGTTTATGTTATCCGATTTACATCCTGATTTTTTTACTAATTGTTTCTACACGTTAATACACACACAAATACACACACACACACACACATATATATATATATATATATATATGTATATATGTATATATATATATATATACATATATATACATATATATATATGTATATATGTATATATATATATATATATATATATATATATATATATATATATATATATATATATATATAAATATATATATAGGTCATATTCTCGATGCTTCTATACCAACATCATGTTACTTGTTATAGCGTGTCTGCGATTTCCAAGGAGTCAGGATGTAAATAACATATCAAAGTATTAATAAAAGTTAAATGAAGTATATGTAATAACCCCACAAAGTGAAAACTGTCAACGAGATGACCTTGGCATGTGATGACTCGGCCCGGTTCGAGGTGATTCGGGTATACATATACATGTGTGAATGAGGTCATCATTTGCCTGCAAGATATGAAAAAGTACCAAACTGGGGAGTACAAGATGCTTTAATCGTGAAGAAATATAATTGTTGTGATAATGGCTATAATTATTGTATCGGTACGGTTTAAAATCACGCAGTGTAGCTGTTCTAATTTTCTTTTTAAATGGTTTTATGAAACAGTATTGTTTATAACCAGGACACTCGTCCGTCGTTTAACTTTCTGATTTTCTGGAACTGGATTTTGAAAAAAAAAAACAAAAAAAAAACCACACACACACACACACGCATTTTCTGTTTTTCTCTATTCCCTCTGTTGGGAATGCTTGTGTATGACCCTACATACCATTGACTCTGTGAGCCGCTGTAACAATATTTTAAAATATATATAATGGCATCTGCGCAATGACAAATTGTTATGTCTATTGTATATAAAATTTCTGGACAACCTCCAAATAAAAAAAGTTTTGATAAGCTTTAATCCAGCATGATCTGTATGATTATTTATACAATGTAACGATATACATCTGCTTTTAGAACTATGCTATATTTTCTACAGATCATGGTGTACATCAATCTGTATATTTTGTAACTTAAGCTGACTCCTATGCTAGCGCCAATCAGAAGCTTTAATGAGACTCTCCTCTAATATTTAACATCAAGGGATAGTTCTTTTTGAAAGCACAGGTTTTTTTTTTCTTTTTCTTTTTAACTCTCCCTACTGTTGGCTAGCCTTTATTATGGACCATCTTCATCTGAGATGTGGAAGTCCAAGTACGAGAGGTTCTTGAATTATCCAGATAACATCAAAAAATACTGTAGTGGCCCCGTGAAATTTGGGACCGGGTTAAGATCACCTATAGTCTTTCGTACGCTACAAGCATATGCAATTTATTGGCACAAAATATTCTGCAATTATCCTAAATTACAAAATTCACCGAATGTACTGCGCTATGCAACTTTGAAAGCACGTCAAGTTCACTCAATATATTGCCCTTTTTTTGACGGAAAATCTTCTTTGATGTGTAAATACTTTGTCTGACAATACTGTCAGCCTACATTCCTTTCTGAGACTTAAGATCCATATTACTAGACAGTTAATGTACAGGCCTGAGTGAATGAACGTGAATTATTTATTTCACATGTACAAATGGATCAATGTGAGTGAAAAGAATGCATACTGAGCTGCATTGTTCAGCTACTGACCGGGAGGACGTTCATCCTTTTTTTCCCTATTAATCTGGATGCAAATTTTACATGTTATGCAATGCAGTTACTAGGGCTATGTAGCAGCCAACGTCAGGGATCTGTAGTGGGCGCCAGATAGCAGTACAAAACGGGAAAAAGCAGCCTGCCGCTGGCTGATGCTGTCAATCGTCACAAACGCTCTATGACACCGTGTGCCGCTGAACTCCAAAGGTAGGCGTTAGAAAGCGACAAAACGCTTCTCTGTCTCAGTCTGCCGCCCCATACACAGCATACGTCGCTTTTACTACTGATATTCAACCCTGTGAACGAATTAGTATATACTTTTTTGAAGCTCACACAGTACCAAAAAAACTCGTCTTCTCAATTTATAGATGCTGGAAAGAAGATCAAGCACCAGATATTTGTGTGTTGTGTTACTTGAAAGGAATATGCTGAAGCATGAACGAAACGTCTGACACAGCTGACCGAAAAAAAATAGTTACATTTTACTTATTCAACAACGCACATGAGTTGTTTGTTATGCATTTGATCTGGTGAGATACTGGGAGTATACTGATAGGACTCATTAGTTGCAGCTGCGCAGCATAAACCACAACAGTGCGGACAGCCAGGCTTCGGGCAAGTGTCTTTACTTTGATTTGCTGGACCACAAAAGTGACGATTTCGGCATGCTTCAAGATTGCACAAGCCTTATCCCGCATACCTCAAAGGTCAACTAGTGTACATATAACGTGTCTTTTTCCCGTACGTTCACTTATGCAAATTAACCTGATAAGGGATTCATTTTCCCAAGATGGGGACCTCTTCGCTGTTGTACTTTATGCGGTGCACAATTAAAACACATTGTTTACCTGGCTTCTGGCCAATACGTGCCTCAATATTTTAACTGCTTATCAGTGATGTGAGGCTACCATAGGAAATTAAATATTGTATCTACAATTCACAGTTTTGAGTTTTAAAGGGACATCATCAGCATGACTTACCAGTTGCAAAGTTTGACCTATCAAGCAAAAACATATTGTAACGGGACTTTCGAAGCTTGACTTCTATTTTGCCCGTATTACTCTACCGCACCACATTTGGCACCTGCAGCCATGGGATCTATTGATCACAACCCTCCTCTGTTAACTTATATATATAATACGCCTTTTTAGTTTGGTGCCTACAGTACAACATTTTGACCGTACAAATGTGCAAGAGTGGTCTCATAAAGTCAGCATGGTTTGAAACATATTTAGAGTTTAGGTAATAGGGTCTATCCAGGCTAGATCAGTCGCCCTCTTGCTCCATTTGGTTGCCAAATTGTTTGTTGATCATTTTTACCGATGCATCCGTGTTTTTAATTAATTGCTGCATCAAATGACGATCATTAACCCATTTTCATTTTCATTTTTTTAACAAAAGACCTTTCTGGTTCATCCTGCTTTCCGAGAATAAAGTTCACCATGTTCAGATAAATTTATATACATAAAAAGAAAACGAAATCCGTCGATTGCTGATCGGCTGACCATGGATTGCACGAGGCCTGTGTATGTTGGCATGCATTTTTGCCCTTGGGGAACAAAACGCAAAGGATACGCTTTTAATTTTGTTATGTGGCAGAGAAAAAAAATTGTCGAGGCTAGATCAGTCGCCCTCTTGCTCCATTTGGTTGCCAAATTGTTTGTTGATCATTTTTACCGATGCATCCGTGTTTTTAATTAATTGCTGCATCAAATGACGATCATTAACCCATTTTCATTTTCATTTTTTTAACAAAAGACCTTTCTGGTTCATCCTGCTTTCCGAGAATAAAGTTTACCACGTTCAGATAAATTTATATACATAAAAAGAAAACGAAATCCGTCGATTGCTGATCGGCTGACCATGGATCGCACGAGGCCTGTGTATGTTGGCATGCATTTTTGCCCTTGGGGAACAAAACGCAAAGGATACGCTTTTAATTTTGTTATGTGGCAGAGAAAAAAAATGGTTTAAGGCATTTATTTCACATCAACAATGGACCCAAAAGTACACCACAATAAAATTGAATTCGGGCTGACATGTTTTTCTTTTCAGGCACGTAACGTCCGGATTTGGGGAACTGTAAACATAAAAAGGTGTCTTTGCAATGTGATGTCTCTGCAGATTGCAAGAGAGATGTGTAATGGTATCATGTCTTTAATGAGTTCAGTTCGCGAACCAGAAGTCACATCAGAGGTACATGTAAAAAGTATAGTTCCAAACGTAATGTTTGTTACGGGAGACAAATGAAAAACTTGTTGAGTATTGACAAATTGTCCTTAGTTTACCACAGAGTACTATTACAATTTCACTGATACGTATATGTATATGATGGAAAGAATCTTGTTTGTGGTATCCGAATAAGAGATACCACACGTTATCGGGATGTATTCTGAACGTCTGCATTATAGATCCCGACCGCGTATCGGGAGGGATTTATAAAACAGGGTTTCCGAATACATCCCAATAACAAGTGGTATCTCCTATTGAAACGATACCTCTTTTGTCACTGACAGCTGCAGAAATAGGAACTTCGATATGGTAATAGATCACATCAATGGTTGGTGCCTAAGGTTGCTAGCTCGGCATCAGGCCATTTCGAAAAGCAATAAAAGGAATAGAATAATATAAACAACATTTAGCTTGATCGAAGTTCAATGTTCTTAATACCTTGCTGGTAAGAATGCGGAAAAGTAAAGATTTTAAAAGCATCACGTATCACTATGGGTCTTCCTCTGCTGACAACATTTTTCTGACTAGACAATGAAGCGTGTTCCTACCTCTGTTCATTAGATGCACGCCATAAACGGCAAAGTTTTTAACTATGGCACCACTTCTTCTTTCTATATGTTTGTATATAGATCTGATCACATTAAAACGGATTAGATCCTCCATTTTGGAAAGGAGCGAGTTTGAATCGGATGATGCTACGTGCCTATATACAATGGATGTATTCAATATTTCTGCTTCAGTATTGATGGGAAGGACTATGCTAAATGGTAGATTTGTAAGGATATGTTTGAATACAATTTCAGTATTACATGTCAAAGGGAGAGGGAGGGTCATTTTACTTGCTACTGTAAGAGAACCATGTTAATAAGGACAAAACTCACATGAATCTTCATTTTAATATGTGCCGCAATCGTAATGTATTATGTTATGAGCTACAAATGATGGCTGTCCGTGTTTGTAAATCCATCGTTATACTGGATATATACTTTTTATGATAGTCCATATACACCTAGACTTGTTAGTTCCAGTGTTCTCTGAATAGCCTTCCATACTTTCAATAAAACCTTTACTTTTACTACGCGACAAGGGAAGTGAAATGATTTTTGTTTGGACTGCAGTTGTGAGGATTTGACATTCTGATGTGAGCAGCCAATGCACAATATCGACCAAAAGCAAAATACCACATCCTCACAAGCGCAATCCAGATTAATTTTATTGCTTTTGTTTACTTGGCCCCCTTTTCGAACGCACTAAAGGTACCAATTAAACGTTTTAAAGTGCAAAATGCCGAGTCCATGGCAGTACCGGCACTCGTTACGCGTGATCTTCCAGTGGTGTGATGCAGCACGTTGACCGTGAAGGGGCGCGGCCTACATGTATAGCTTCTTCTGCTATTGCTGTTTGGTAGCAAATTGAATCTCTATGCACTGGACAGGGAAGAACTGAAGTAAATATATAACTTGCAATGGTCTTGTAGCTTGCACGATTTAGCAATCCATTCGAAACTTCAAAACAACCTTTCCTCAGTATAATAATGTCATGTATGACGTTCCTAATGTAAATAACTATCGAAGCCTAAATGAAAAAAACACTGCAGCTATACCCACACAAAAAATCGTTTATCAAGCTTTGTGCCCAATGGTCCCTTTCCTTTTACTGTCAATAAATGAAGAGATAGGGAAATGAATTCTGGGGGATTCTGATATGACGTAGTCAAAAACTTATGTTTAAAAAACAGGCTGCATCAGTCTGAAAGGTTATAGCGTATCCTCACCGGATTTGCTATACAAATATGATCAGGTATCTTTATCTGGACCTGTTTATCTGATAAGCATCTCTTTGGTGCCAAGGCACGCCACATGATGAGTTAAATATCAAGGACATTTAAAAGGCACACATGACATTAGCGTAACAGGTGTACACAAGAAAGATAGATTGACGGAAAGATCGATCGATAAATAGATAGGTAGTTTGCTATTACACAGCCATTGGCCATGAGGAATTATAAAAGATGTTTTTAGGTGGCGTCAGCAAAGCTTTGCGCTTATAGGAATGTGTTTTTCAACCCAATCTTGTGCCTTGGTTTTTACTTTTGGACCCATAAAACTATACATTTTTATTTTGCTCAAGACGTGTAGATTATATCCAAACAAGAAAAATGTTAGAATGTGTTTTCATGGCACAAATGGAGTTTTGCAGAAGGGTCTAATTTAGCAATTTATGGCAGCTCAGAGAAAAAAATGTCAAACTTAAATGCCTCAAAATTTGCAAAATAAAACTTCGCAGACATACCCAGTAAAGGTTTGATGTCTCATTTTTTCCATAAATGTAATAGAATTGAATTTGAACTGAAAATTACAAGTGATTAACACAATGATTAACAATTCTTAAAGATCATGGTTTAAATAAACACATACAGAAACAATATTTTTGTAAAAAACAAAAAAATACAGAAGGCCTTCCCTTATGTAAGCTCATAGCTCCACCAACCATTTTATTTCATGAAAATCAAAATCATCTGTTATTGAGAATTCTTCAATCAAAATTGGTATACGTAGAGTCTGGCAAAAATGATCATAAGAAAACGGCCGTTTTGTAACATCACGCACATCTCATGACATACACAACTGTTAATCAAGTTGTTCTCACTACATGGTTTTTAGCTTTATGGTGACAGAAATATGCACATAAAAATATCCCTGTGAGGTATTTTCATCAGATTCAAGAGTTTGCAATCTTTTCAAAATTGATTTTCTTGGAAGTGAATCATCTCTGATGTGAGCACTTGTGTGGTTTCGGAGTGGTTGACATGAAAGAGGAAGAGTGACAAAGTTGGAGTATTGCAAGGACACCAATCCATATGCTTAATGTAACCAACACATTGGCAGTGACTGAATGGATAACTGTGTCCATCGTTCTGTCTCCACAGCCTGTGTGGGGCACAGTGGGCTTTTTCTGTCTCTCTGGCCTCCAGCCCATTATTCTTCTCACCAATGAGCAGCTTGGCCAAATAACCCATGTGTGAGCATACAAGAACAATGGTTTAATTGGCCTGTTAATAATTGAATGCACAAGTCACACCCCAGTGGTCTTGCCTGATGTCCTGCAACGGTGTGGGTATTTTACAAAGAAATACACCAGGAAGATGTAAATTTTTCCTAAAAACTGCCCACAGATACCAGGGATTCATTTTGTATGAAAAATGTTGAAAAGAAAGTTTTTCATTCACACTTATTGCTTTACATACTTTAATTCTGAAATGCTCAGTCAATGGTGGAATATACATTTTATTAACATTTATCAAAGTTTGCCAGGCTTCCTATTGTTCTACGTATTCACTCATGCATTTCACCCACATACCCTATTTCATTGGTCCCATCCCTCTGTTTGACTGACAGCACACTGTACTCAATTACATGCTGTTGTAAACACAAGGTTATGTGGATCCTTGACAAAAAGGTTATAATTTTGTGCTCAAATGTCACCTTTAAACAATACTTTTTTTCATTTTTTTCTCTCATTCAGCATGTAGATGACTACTATAGCTTTCCAAAACATGCAACATGTTATTTTGGTACAGATGATAATTTTTATGAAAACATAGCTTTGCTGACGCCATCTTAAAGGTTTGCAAGAGAACAAACAAACAAGTATAAACAATATAAAAATCATTGCCTGTTTGAAGACACTTGATAGTGGCTCGCCCAAGGTACATCCCTGCTACGTTTGGAGTGGATCTAATTGACAGTTTTCGGTAAATTTGCATATCAACGCGTGTACACTGGTAGCCCTACACTGGCGAGTGCTTTTTGGATCAGATGAGGTTTTTTTTTAAAGATTCTGCAAAAAATTAACACAAATTGGTTCAAATCGCTGTAACATGGCAATTTGTATAAACTTGATAGAATCAGTTAAAGGTACACCCCTATTCAATCTGATGTGAATCTGGTCAATTTGTTTAAGCTGTAACCGCAATAACAATGCTATATTTTGCTACTACATCTCTAAAGCTTGGTTTATGTAAAAGCATATCAATGCTATGTGCATACCTGTGTGACTAGTGGTGTTTTTTTTGTTTTTTTTGTTTTGTTTTTTTTTTTTTGGTTTTTTGGTTTTTTGCTGTCGAGCTGAAACAACCATAACACGTTAAATACACTGGATACAAAATCAATATATGAAAATAACACTTTACAACGTGTAGTAGAGTCTCCGAGACTCTTACGCATTCCAGAAAATGAATATGGAACAGATACTACTTAAAATGATTTTAAGTCTTGTGGACATATGCCCAAATATAATATATTTATTGATGCAACACAGGGCGGGGAGAGCAGGAAGTGTAACAACCACCGCGGCACCTGCGTTTCAGCCTCTTAGGAATTGAATGATGCAGATAAAACCTATGCAAGTTAAAATCTTAAAAAAGTCAAAATCGCTGAAATATGGCCATGTATACAAACTCGACAAAAACCAAGTTACATGTCCATCACGTTTGCAGGGAATATGGCTCACATGTTTTTAACAGTAAAATACATATGCGAATTTTCATTGCAATCTCTACTAATTTACGTATCAAACAACAGGAATGTATGCATTAACTGATAAGATCCCCGAGGAATTTGCTTACAATGAACCAACATTTTCAAAAAAACGAAGAGAATACTGGAGCGTGACAATTTGGACAAAATTTGGTAGAGATTTACCCAGAGTAAATCTCCGTCAGATTTAAAAAGGATCTAGCCTGCAGTTTTGAGAAAGACGCAGAAAACGTGAAAATTGGACTCTGACGGAGGACTACAGACTATCCTATATCCTTTCCTGTTTAACAAGCCAGCTGAAGTTAAAAGGTAATATATATATATATATATATGTATGTATATATATGTATTTATGTATATATTATTATCACTAAAGATGGAAAAATATTATAACCTGTTGAAGAGCCATTCAGATATGTGCTCTTTTCAATAATTACACAATTTCACTATACTATATCATATCGTAGTCTTGACTAACTTGTGATTTTTCCAAAATTCACCTTTCAAAAAGCAATAAAAACATAAAAATAAGAACACAAAACCTTATTCCTTTCAACCTGGTATGGTCAACACCTTCAATATGTATCTGTATCATATTATATGTTTGTAGCCTTTAATAAAGATAAACCATGCTTTGGAACAAAACTAGTGAAAGCGTAAGAACAGTAAGAACAAATGAATTACAAAAGTTTGTCGGCCTACATAATACAGCAAAAGTTACATTAGTCTTTTCCAACACAGTATTTGCAGATATGTGCATATTCATTTTGCGCATCGCAGCATTACAACGGCTTTGATGGTACATGTATACATGTATTTACAGTGAAACAGACAGAGAACTTACAGGCAAAATATATCAGAACGGAGAGCCAGCCAGAGACTGCCCCTAAAAAGCCAAACCAAAACCAAATAGTTCACATATGTCATGGTGGTAGTAGACTTCCCCAATATCCTGTCCAAAATCGTACGCGTTCATGGTTACCAAGTACCAACACACCTTATTGTGAAGTCAAAAAAGTAAGTTTCACAACAATTTCACTGTTTTAACATTTGATGCCATGATTTTAAATCTAGCCTTTACGCCTGCAGCCATAATTTTTAATAGCACTATAACTGTTTTGGCTTTTTTGATTTAAACGTACGGCCATTTGCTACGTTAGTTAAGGTGGGGGGTCTGAAGCTAGCACCTTTGGATAACCTTTAATCACTTTTTCACATTTTTGGATAGTCTGATACTTAAACTACATGCTCCTAAAAACTCAGATATGTGAACATAAAATTTATATGAGATAATTGATCTCAAAGCTTTTGTTTACAATGAAAAGTTTAAACATTGCTGGGCACATGGCTTTGTTTGCATGGGCATGATAATGAACCATGTCATTGTGTGCACAGTCATTAGTCCATGACCGCTAGAAACCAATTGATCTATTGACAAGGGTCACTCATAGGAAACCATTAGCCGTGGAGAGAAGAATGGGCCAGTTCAGACAAATCACCACCATTGTTCTGATTATTTTGGAATTTTCTATTGATGTAAACATAAATTAGCACAATAATCCACAATCCAGTTACTGGTCCCCAAATATGGAAAGCTGCATGTGAACCCACACCCAAACAAGCCAAGTGTGGTGTTCCCAAATTAAAAAAAAGTCGAGAAGCCACAAAATATACTTTTGTTTAATGACAACATCACAGAGGTAAAGCTACAAGTTTATTTCACACAATAATTAAAACACAGGACAGGAAAAATGAGTATGTGTCATATAACAGCCATAAATGCGTAAGAATTGGCAGCTTTTTCTTTCAATGCGATTTTCTCAGAACTGTTTTTTGCTCAACCTCTGCAATTTGTATCTCGCCTCACAAACGTACAAATTGCCCTATCACATTAAAATCAACAAACATTAAAAGAAAAATATCATATCCGGGAACGGTTCACAGGATTTTTTTTTTTCTCACAACCCCTTCTGTGACTTTTGGAGCAATTATTAGAAGGAAAGTAAACAACCTGTCAGGACTAAGTTAAAATTTTTATGTAGCTATAGTGCAGGTAGAGTGTGTTTTTATATTCCAGATTCATAAATTTCACAAAAACGATGTAGGCCTACTTTACTCTTTTGCTGTAAACTTAGCTGACTGACAAGTCGGGAGAACTAAAAGGTGATAGGCCTAACTGGTCTCTTTTTATTTTTGGCAGAAGTAATGATATTTGTGTTTTGGGTGCTTAGGCGTATAGATTTTGGAAAAGAACTAGTGTCTGCAGTTAATGATGAATATTTGTAAGGTTGAGAGGACCAGTTTAAAACCACCAGTTGCCTTTTATGGGTGACTGCCTGTCTCAAGTCAGGAGTGAAATTTCTTTCTTCACATTGGTATTGGAAGAGAAATGTTGATGCTTTAGCAAGTCTGAAATCTCTTTGCTGTCATTGTTGGGCTTAAAATTAATGAATATGGATCATGTTTTTCTGTACTATTATAACTTTTTATTTATGCTATTTCAGGACTAATCATTGAATTCCATCCTGGACATGGATATATATTTTTAATTTCTTCTGGTTTCAACTGAAAAAAAAAATTGTGTGACTTCTGCGCGAAAAATGTGAAAATGCTACCAAGTCAGAAAGAATGCTATTAAAATCTCAAAAAAAATCCAATCCTGCAAAAACAGTCTATGGATACAAATCTATGGATATGTAGTAATAAGAAAATATATAAGTTTAATGTACTTGTGAAAAAATTAAATGGGTAATTGCAATCCAAAGTTGCCACTCTAACTGCACACTAGTTTCACATCCTCCACCTGAAGAACTTCTTAATTTCACCTGTGTGTGCATGGCCAGATCTTTGTAAAATACATCTCCTTACCGTGGCGCAGAGCGTCGAAATTTTCTTTAAATTTCGGATATTAAAATATTTTGCACTGGAAATATTTGCCCCTCATGCGAAAGTTTTAAACATGTAGGGATGCTTTGGCCAAAAAGCTGCATATGGATTTTATGGAAGACTCGGACTTTCCTCAAATCCATCGTATTAAAACCGTTCCATAACCAAAGTGCACCCCACCGCGACAACGCCAAGGAAGGATAATAGTGTCCTATAAAGTGTCTCCAAAAGCAATACGGTTAGCTTTATTATAGAAGGATTGAATATCGCACAGTCATATTGATCACTGCAAAATTACATGTGAAAACATTGCGGGAGAAATAATACATCATTGTTTTACAATAACTCTATTAAACATATTTAAACACGGACTTTCAATAGGACCAAAATAACTGTATTTTCAATTTGACCTTATTATAAAGCCTCTTTGTCATAGACCCTGCTTATCTGTGAAGCTTTTTTTTTCGTGCCACCAAAACATTGCTCCCTATTTATGGTATCTAACACTTCTGATATTTCTGGAAATGGTAACCATGTTTTCAATTTGTTACTTTCCTTAGATTACACATTGTCCCCATGTGCAAACGCTAATCTTCGAGCCTTCTTTGCTTTGTATATGCCCAAATGAAACTCGTATATGAGAATTATCACTTTCAACTGTATTAACATGTCATCAGGCAAATGGTCTGCCGTCCGTGAAGTGGAACAGACGATGAACTTCATTAAATCAAGTTATGTGAGGTACCGGTACTAATTTTTATTCAAATATGTTTGCAAATTGTGATAAATGATAAAATGCACGGGATGTGATATACCTAAAGAGTTTGGCGGTGTTTATCGACCGTATTGGTGGGTTACTGTGACAGGCAATTACGAGTATTCCATATATAGAATGAATACTAATTCCAAGATAGAGGGGTGTAAAATGTCAGGCAACACACATTCCATTTTGAGAATAAGTTTTGTAAAGATAGTGGCTTGTGCGTCGAGTCAGGGTCAATATACATGTCAGGCTTGAGCGTAGCAAACCTACAAACTAGGTTTCTTACTGGCTATTGTTATGCCCATACCTAATCTGTTGAGTGTACCTGGGCAAGTTTTCTGACTATAGTTATATTGGTCGCGGGTTGACTTGGTTATGGCCCAGCTTCGTAAAATTCTGCGACACAAAAGATACGCTGATCCCCCCTTAAAAAACATTCGCTCTCTAATTATTTGTAGTAATGAAGGTCCCGTTTCCAAAGGGTTGGAATATCGATTTAAACCACTGTTGACCTTTATAAATTGCCGCTTGTCTGAAATCCGGGGTATAGTAGATTCTTTTATTTATTACAAGTGCCTTCGGCTGTGCCCAGGTAACAAATTCAACTGACGTCAAAGGAGGTCATGTGTTAAAGTTGAAACAACATCCATTTTAAACATAACTGCTACGTTTCGACAAATTTGCACGTTACCTGAGGCCTAACAATATATATATATATATATATATATATATATATATATATATATATATATATATATATATATATATATATATATATATATATATATATATGTATATGGTTCCGATAACCCAACCGACCCTACTGAAACGGCCCGAGTCCCGACCCTAAGCAACTTTTTAATCAAAAATAAAAAAAAAATAAAAAAGTTTCAAGCCTCCCTTCCCTAATGAGCAAAATTGATGGACCCTGGCTGAAAGATTTTATGGAGAAAGTGGCCGTTGTGTGCCGTTGTTTTGCAGTAAAGTTAACTCAAACATAGCAGTTTATTTCAACTTGTATGCAGTGCAGGGTTTACTTGGGCAGGGAAACGAGCATACATGTAGCTGCATATACCACGGACACGGTGTTTGGTGAAACAGCATAGCCATAGCCCCATTTGTGTCAGCTTTTAGAGACTTCATAGCCTTGTTCGGTGATGGTAATTGTAATATTTCGCCAGGTTCCAGGTGTCCTTTGTCTGAGTTAGTAGGGCAAACGGTCGTTCACGTGGTTTTAAAACGTGACTGACTGCCTCAACTTTAATCTGCCCACTCGGTTGTGTCCGAAGCCGTTATCATTTTTAGTTACAAATGCAAATGCGACACGATAGACCTTGAACCATCTGCCACGCAGTGAACGCGGAATCCGCGGAATTCAAAATGGCAACCAGGTGCCGATTGGATATTTTGAAGAGGTAGTATCCAAAATATGTGTGCGATTGGGTGTTAAGGGAAGTTTAATTTGTCGAATAAATGTAATGTGCAATATATAATGGGACTTTTCCAGAGCGAGCATTACCTGAAAATGCAAAAACACCGCATTACAGATATCAGTTGTAGCCCGCGGTGGGCCCCAGAGTAGGGATTTTGTATCAGATACTGAAGTCGCCTTGAGGCGGTGAATTGAGCAGCAGCACAAGTAGGTCCCGCCACGACCCCTGGTGTGTCAAAGGTGGACATTGGGCGAGAAGGTTGCCCCGATAGTGGATACAGGTCCGAAAGTATCGGCGGATTTTTATATAAGTGGTAACTATGCAATGAGAAGACGAGTTTGGCATTCTGGTTCACTGCAAAATGGTATTTATGAGAAGCTTTTGGGTAACTTCAGGGGTTTGTGCATATATAATGTATCTCTGTGCAGCGGATTGTGGCTTCTCTATCTTTTGGTCATAGTCTATCAACGTGCACGTGGGTCGCACAGTTGTTCAAATCTATCATAAAAGAACAGAGAAAAGTCGAATCACCACATCTACCCTGAGGAAATGGGTGACGATTCAGAGAGAAAGTTCCAGATCGGGTATCTCCGCTGCCAGGGCCGTTCCAATTATTTCATTCATTATTGTCATCATCTTCCACTATGATGCTCGTAGAGTATTTTTTGCCGAATATATACTCATTAACTATACAGAAAATCTGAGAACCCAGGCAACTTCTTGTCAGTATCCGCGGTATATGATCTTATCTGATGTACTCTATTGTTAGTTTTGTATATTCACTGTGGATCTTTCATGTACTGGAGACCCATTTGATTAGCAATTGATGGACTATGTCCACATTAAACACAACATGTTAAAATCAAATTAAGATATTTACGTTTGTTTATTTGTCGATTTTATAAGCTAAAACAAATTTCTTCGATTCGTGCCAAATTGGTTGTACATATTTTGATTTGATATTTTCTGGTGATGAACTTATATTTCTGAGCTTTGGGTTGGGCAGTGTGTGTGTGGGTGGGTGGGTGGGTGTGTGTGTGTGTGTGTGTGGTGTGTGTGTGTGTGTGTTCGATTCGCATATGGAATTGTCATTTTATACCAACCAGCCACCGACAGTTTTTCATATTGTAATTCTTGTTGTAACATACATGCTGACCTGATACGAGTACCAAGTCATATCCATGTTGTTTACGGTGTTGTCTTTCCTCTCACCGTGCACTCAGTGTGTCCAGCCAGATGCGCATGACCTCACAGTACGCGTTTTTATACCGATATTTAACAACTGTGACAAGAGTATCTTGTTTCGTTTACTTATTTAATAAGAGTAACATGCAAACTATCCATTTGAGCACAAAATGTGGCATATTCAACTACTGTGACAAGAGTATGTTGTTTCGTTCACTTATTTAATTAGAATAACATGCAAGCTGTGCATTTGAGCACAAAATGTGGACATGCCACATTTCCTATTTGTAAAACACGCATTTTAGGAAGAGGCACCAGTTTGCGTTTGTTAGTTATTTATTAATTTGATAATTCATTTGGTGTTTAAACAGAGATATCTATAAAAAATGCAAAGATGGCGTTGCACCCGATAGCACCTCTGACACGGGAATGTTGAAAGTTTATTTGCAGCGTCCCATATTCGCCTTCTGTCCCGATATTGATTGTTTATAGCAGGAGCTACCGATAAATCTGTTGATAGTCATTTCAACAAAAAATGTAAGACGAAACAGGACAATTTTTGTAGGCAAGCCGCACGTGGTTCCAGCGACGCATTCTTGCACCACTCCCTTCTCTCCTGTTCGTTATACGACTGACAACTTTATATCATTTACACTTCAGTATATCTAATCGGGGCAAATAGTTAAATGTTTAAAAATAACAACTGACTATTCTGTTGCATAATTGTTTTGAGTCTTAATATGACTGGATGACGGGAAGCGACGAGTTTGCAACTGACAATTATAGACCATATTACAGATTTATTTGCATAGACTGATCGATCGGTATATCGCTATTATTCTTTGATGTATTCCTAGGTTAATATCTTCCCCGGGAATACCTTACAGCTTTTTTTTTTTTTTTTTTAGGCGATACTCAAAAAACACGATAACTCTCCCCGATGACATACAATAAACATAAGTGCTAAAGAGTCTAAAATATGTCCCCCGTTTGCAATGGATAACTGTTTATTTCACATGAGGAAAAACAATCAAGAGATGCTCGACTTTGTTCTCACAGTATACCATTTAACACCCTTGCTTCACCTTTTTCCCGGCGCAGCGTTCCATCAAACCCTCCAGCATGCTTTGCCGCCTGGGGCTGCACGTAAATCCGTCTCAACCTACTTCCGGAGACCTTCAACTTAATTCTGTGAATAGCCTCCTGTGAATGTATGTTTCGCAGTTAAACTTGGTCCAGCAGCGTATCTCATCTGAGGTGGCACTTCAAATTAAGATGATATTCCATCTATCAACTTTTTAATGGGAGGTCTTTTCATTCCACTGCAATTTGTATTCGCCTAAGAATACATTTTGAAATGTAATTTTGAAAGTCATACAGGTGAAATCTTACAAATGATTTGCGTGTTGTCAAATTTCTGTGCAAAGGGTATCAATACATACATCATGGAATTCTTGCGGCAGAACACCATGAAATAATGCATTTATATTTCAAAGGAAATTATTGCGTGGGAGGTTTTCGCTGCTGGAAAATATCCTTTGAAATGTTAAACGCAAAACGACGTTTGCTGTAATTTGCTGCGATACATAAGTGTCTGTTTAACAGATATCACCCACTGATTTACCATGGGTATATATTCCTGCCATTGCAAAGTCATGACACTTTTAGCTAAATTAGCTCAACGGCCTTCTAGTCTTTCAGTTAGTTTGGAATAGGCACATCTAGTTAATGGAATACTGGGAACCTAAAGCAATGGCAATATGTATTCGTACAGGGAAGGTTTAATCTTATATAGAAAAAGGTCATGCAAAGTACCTCTGACATATGGACTAGGTAAGAAAATTTTCGCACGTATATGATTGTATATCGTGATACGTATTCATGAATTTAAAATCATCATAATGGTAGACCTTGGCACCAGCAAACTGGATTTCCTATGCTAGCTCATTGGTGTCAACCTAATGTTACATTTTATCTCGTAATTACGAGACAGCTATCTCGTAACTACGAGTGAAGCAAGGACGTAAAACTCTTCTAATTGGACAGTTAAAAATCTGTGAAGACTTTAAGTGTGACTGCGGGCGTGTTATACTGCTGGGAAAAAAGATGCTACCCCCAATGGTTTAGCATGAGCTGGTGTAAATATGCCCTAAAATAGAAAATGAGGATGTCCTGTGGAATATTATGTGACGCTAACAGGATAGTTCAGGGTATGCCTGAGCAGTCAAACACACACACACACACACACACACACACACACACACACACACACACACACACACACACACACACAAAATGAAACAAAACAACAGCCAGAGAGGTGCAAAAAGTGTGCCTGCTGGGTGCTTTGGGGCTTTATAAGGGGTCCATGGCTTTACTGGGATCAATGTGAATCCACAATGCCACAGCGTATGGGTCACTCACATCTGTCTGAATTTGATAGGGGCAGAATCATTGGGATGTTGGATGCTGGCTTTCTCCGGACTGAGATCACCAAACTGACAAGCAGAATGCCGAGGCGGATCCAAGCTTCCTTACAGAAGCATGGTGGTCACACACGCTGTTGATGCATGTAGCCTCCCAACAACATCAACACCAACAACAACAACAAAAACAAAAACAACAACCAAAAAGGTTGTCTTAAGGACCACCATTTCCTCCCAAAATAGATGTGAAAAGTAATGGTACATTAAAATAAGCAAACTCCCGACACAGCCTCATAACATGTGCATAATGTTGAATAAGGGAGCTGGCATCCTTTTTGCCCTAGGTAAATTATATATATATATATATATATATATATATATATATATAAATTGTGAGGTTGCATTTTTCCATTTTGTACATAATACTAAGAGATAATAATTCGATATTACAAGATACTTATCCCGTAATTACGACAAAAAAAATTACATAAAAAATATGTGATAGAACTTCGTCGCTGCATCAAAGATCCGGTTTGAAGTGATACATGTATAGTATGTTCCTACTTCTTTCACTTGGCCTGTGACAATTTAAATGTTTTGATAAAACCCGAAATACACATTTATCAGCTCTACAATACATTTCTTCTAAAATCTTGATCACCTGGTCAAGTATGTGTTTTGATCCACATAATATGGGCCGAAAGTTCATTTTAGTTCGAGGCAACTTTGTTGTGCTCATCTCAGTATAGTTCAAGATGTTACAAACATCCCTATATTATCGGCATGTTGGTCTGAATGTGTTTTATTAAAGAAGAATATAATTGGGGAAACAGGCCAGGCCCTCTATTAACCCCTCTTGTAAAGAAGACACTGACGCAGGACAAACGGAAAAATACAAAACTTTCAGCAGAGCTCCTCCAAAACGTTAGTGGTGGTGGAGCGCTTCATCAAGTAGAACGAATTTACGTAGTACTCCACAGTTATACAATTCCAGTAGTGGGACTTATTATGTAGGACAACGGTAAATTGATTTCCAAAGAAGTTAGCATTATCTGATCAGAGAAAAACAGGAATAGGTCGAAGTAAGCTGGTTAATCCTGGATGAGTGCCTGTCTCACATCAGGAGTGAAATTTGTTTTTTTCACATTAGTATTGAAAACTAAATGTTATTGTGTTTGAACATATTCCTTGCGCTGTATTTGACTGCCCATTGGTGGGTTGCTGTATTTGACTTCCCATTGGTGGGTTGGGGCTGTAATTTATGAATGCGAGTTGTGTTGTGCTGAAATAATTACCATGTTGCATTGTATTGTTTGTGTTGCTAACATGTCGAATAAACGGATTCTGCGTCTGGGTCTGGGTACATCTGGGGCTGAAGTTCAGCTCAGCTCGGGTCCATACTTATGTTAAGCTAAATATTGTTGTTGTAGGTATTTTGACTTTATAAAAATTGTCTGCCCTGTTGTTGTTGTTGTTGTTGTTGTTGTTGTTGTTGTTGTTGTTGTTGTTGTTGTTGTTGTTGTTGTTGTTGTTGTTACTATTACCTTCATCGTTACCATTGTCTATTTTAGAATACATATAAAAAGAGGCTAGTAATTTATTTGCTGAACAAATGCTTGGCATTCAAAAGCAAAAATACACCACAATTTTATTTAAGCTAATATCAGTTGATAGACTATGTCACAAAACAACCCATGAAACTAATGGGTATTCTATGGACAGGTACCTTATCAATGTGGTGAATAACTGAACATTCCTGAGATTTTTCGTGTTAGTAATATTCACAAAGGATATTTGCAACAAAACCTAATCAGTGTTTCCGAAATTAAACTTGGCCAAAATGAAAAACCACATACAGAACTGAGGGGATACAATATCGTCTGGCAATTTTAAAGACGCTTGGGCTGAGAGAGAATCTGGTTACACAGTAAAAATGGTATTAAAACACACACACACACACACACACACACACACACACACACACACACACACACACACACACATATATATATATATATATATATATATATAGTATATATATATATATATATATATATATATATGGATAAACGTATTCAATTCTAAATTATGGAAAAATCAAATACTATTTGAGAGTATCAGAAATAAAAATAATAACAGTATGGCTCGAGATTAGTAATTTGAGTGTTGGCCGTTCCTAAGTCCTATTTCAAAAGAAAACAAACGACAGATAGTGTACCTACTAGCATAAGCAAAAGCAATGGTAGATCAGCCCACAATACGTGTATGTCTTTACATCGTGTGCCCTATTGTCTGATCAATCGATTGCGGTACAATCGTAACCTTTCCTGGTTAGAATAAGACTCAGTCATTAACTTTCCATTCAAGTGTCCCAACAAGCCAATGAATTTGGTACCACCTGGCCCTTTATCCTAATAGGTCTCATCCACTATACCCCCTTCAAACTAATCTCTGAAGGAAAAGAGTGAGTAAAATAGTAAAATGAGAAAAACTGACGACATCTCTCTCTCTCTCTCTCTCTCTCTCTCTCTCTCTCCCTCTCTCTCTCTGTATATATATATATATATATATATATATATATACATATATATATATATATATATATATCTGTCTATCTATCTATCTATCTATCTACCTATCTATCTATCTATCTATCCCTATGAATTTTGTGGGCGCGCTCGTCGGTGTGTATATGTGTGCTGATTCTAACTGTTGGACATGACCAAACAAAGCAAACTGCAGCAGCAAAAGGCTAGTGTGGGCTTACCCTCCTAACACCCACATGCGTTGGAACACTTTTCACGCAAACGCAACACAGATAGTGAATCAATGAGTCATGCCAACTCATTATACCAGAACTGGAGAACTAATATGGGGGAGAGGGGTTTGTAATTGGCAATAATGTTGAAGCGCAATTAATTACATGTATATTGTTATATTGATTACTTGCCCTTATTTGTAAAGGTAAGGCATGACCATTTTCACTGTGCATCAATATACATTTTTCCTTATTTGTCTTTTTTTTTCCACCACAGAAGGTGCCTTTAAGACATGAATGTTTGCGACTCTACGAACTTTATTAACTGTATTGCCTTTTATTCATCATTGTTTCGAAGATGAAACGAACTTATATATTTGTGATATTTTATATGTCACTTATTTTTTGCTATTGTTGTTTCAGAATTCCACTTTTTTTGATAATTTGTATTTGCTCAAACAGTAAGCTACCTACTTATGCTTCACCAGGTTTAGTGTTGAAGTGTTTAGTTACTTAAAACACAAATTTCAATTATTGCTTCTTTAATTCCTGACAATGAAATTCTAAGGAACTTTGGCGGTGTATCACTAAACAGCCTGAATAGTGTTTTACAAAACTCTGATGATAATGAAAATACAATTTCTTTTGAATCGAACTCACCATACGTTGAGGCAAAAAATCTCATGGATTATTTTGGATCTGCTATAAAGAATTTTTCCGTTTTAAACCTAAACATTCAAAGTTTGAACGCCAAATTTGAAAAGTTGACCATTTTTCTCGATGAACTCGCAAAATGTAATTTCACCTTTAGTGCAATTTGCCTTCAGGAAACATGGTTAGGAGATTTCTCGCCGGACGTATCAGATCTAAATATTCCAGATTATGTATCCATTCCATTAAGGGCCACTTGTAGTTCTCACGGTGGTCTCATGATTTATCTCCATAAAGATTTTCAGTACAACGTAAAAGACTTCTACAATCCTAACGACAAATGGGAAGGTCAATTCTTAGATGTATATGGTAACGGTTTGACGCAAAAAATTGCCCTCTGTAATGTATACAGGCCACCCAGGGACAGGAATGCTGACATTGAAAATTTTATGAATGATATTTTCCCAATCATTGGAACTATATCCCGTGAACCAGGTGACAAAATGATAGTCGGTAATTTTAACATAAATTTATTAAAAATAAACACACGTGCAAAATATGCTGATTTCCTAGACATGATTTTCAATAGTGGTTTTGTGCCCCAAATTATTTTTCCTACCCGATTTTCTGAAAGGAATGCCACTCTGATAGACAACATTTTCTGTAATACTTCGCATTGTAAAAAGTCTTGTCTCTCTGGCATTGTCCTTACGGATATATCAGATTACATGCCCTGTTTTACATTCATTGACCAAGCTCTAAATATAGAAAACCCTCCCAAATATATTCTAGCTGAAAAATTAGACTCTAATTCTGTACATAATTTTTATGATGAGATCAATAATTGTAATATTATGCAATTACTTAATACAAATTCACATCATGACCCAAATATTAATTACTCCACGTTAGAAACTATTTTGACCAAGGCCAAAGAAAAACATATGCCCATAAGAAAAATTAAATTCAACAAATATAAGCATAAGAAAAATTACTGGATATCCAACGGCATTCTTAGATCTATCAAATTTCGTGATAATCTATACAAGAAATTAAAATGCACGTCACACGAGTCACCTTTGTATGGCCCTAAAAAAATTAATCTCAAAACCTACAATCAAATCCTCAACAAATGTATCCGTGAACAGAAACGGAAATACTATTATTCAAAATTTGCAAAATATAGAAATGATGTAAAAAAGACTTGGGACACAATTCGCTCTGTCATGGATGGTAATAGATTCAAAAATAGATTTCCTTTGGCTTTCAAAATTAACGGCAAAATTAAAACTGACAAGCACCAAATTGCCGAATGTTTTAATCAGTTTTTCACCAATATTGGTCCCAATTTAGCTGCACAGGTTAATAATGGTAATTCCATACCTTTTACATCTTATCTTTCAACTCCAAACGATTGTAATTTTGCTTTCTCACATGTATCTCCAGATGATATTTCTATGATTTTCAAAAATTTTAAACCCAAGACTAGTTCCGGACAGGACGGGATATCTATGTATTTATTGAAAGGTTTAGTAACTTCTCTTTCTGTACCTCTAGCTTTAATTGTCAATCAGTCTCTCACCACAGGTATCTTTCCGGATAAATTAAAAATAGCAAAAGTATTACCTCTTTATAAAAAAGACGATAACTCTTTATTGGATAACTATAGACCAATTTCTCTCCTGCCAGCTATTTCCAAAGTTTTTGAAAAAGTGGTGTATAATCAGTTGTACGAGTTTTTTATATCAAAAAAGCTTTTCTACGCAAGCCAGCATGGTTTTAGAAAATTGCACTCCACCGAAACTGCTGCTATGGAATTAACAGATCGTCTTCTTCAGATTCTTGATACTGGAGACATACCTGTCACAATATTTTTAGATTTATCAAAGGCCTTTGATACTCTGAACCACGAAATTCTATTCCATAAGCTGAATTATTACGGTATTAAAGGAACCCCTTTAAATTGGTTTAGAAATTACTTCACAAACAGAAAACAATACGTCAAATTCGACGATGTTTCTTCAAAGTGCCTACCTATCACAACTGGAGTGCCACAGGGCTCTATTTTGGGTCCTCTTCTTTTTATAATATACACAAATGACATGTATTTGGCATCTTCAAAATTTGAATCGATTTTTTATGCAGACGACACGACTCTTATCAATTCACTTAGTTCTTTCAATTTTCCTCTCAAGGACACTGACTCTGTATCAAATAGCATAAAATCGAATTAAGCAAGGTTTGTGATTGGCTGTCAGCCAACAAATTATCTATAAATATTGCTAAAACTAAATATATGGTGTTTCATTTCCCTCAACAAAAAATAAATTTCACCTTAAATCTTAAAATAAAGAATGTGCCCATCTACAAAACCAGTGATTTTGATTTCCTAGGTTTACGAATTAACGAAAACTTAAATTGGCACTCACACGTTAACAAAATTGGAAATAAGCTCTCAAAAATTATTGGTGTTATGAAAAGAACACAAAATTATTTTCCGCAAGATATTCTATTACAAATCTACAATTCTCTTTTTCTTCCTCATCTAAATTATTGCATTCTTCTGTGGGGTTTCTCGTGTGACCGCATTTTCAAACTTCAAAAGAAGGCTGTTCGTGTTGTTTGCTTGGCAAGATATAATGCCCACACGGATCCTTTATTTAAAACGTTAAACCTTTTACAAGTACCAGATATTCTTAAGTTAAGATCCTTAAAATTTTACTATAGATATTTAGAAAATAAAACCCCTGATTACTTTAACAACATATTTGCAGCTACAATACCTTCTCATCGATATTTCACTCGACATAGAAATGACAGCCAGGTTCCTATTCCTTCTAGAAATTCGACAAAACATTGTATTAGGTATTACCTTCCAACCCTCTTAAAAAACACACAACCCTGTATCAAAGATAAACTTTTCACACATTCTTATAATGGTTTTGCAACCTACATAAAGCTTTTCTTCGTGAAGCAATATAAAGACACTTGTACAGTTGCACACTGTTATGTTTGTGGTAATTAAGTGACTTTATATTTACCCTGTATATTTAAGCTTCTAATCTCTGTTCTTACTATTTTTGCCAGTTGTTTGCTAATCATAGTTTTACCGAAAGGTGGCCTTGGCGATAGCAGATCATAGAATCCTTAGCCAAGGTCATCCTAATATCATTTAGTTCAATTATGAGTTCTTGGTTATTGCTTAATTACCACTTTGTCACTACAAACGTTGAAATTCATGTAACCCATTTCATATCATATTGAATAAACTGTTCTGAGTTCTGAGTTCTGAGTTCTGAGCTTCCAGAAATCAGTACTAAAACTTGTTTTCAATTTATCTTCAAAATACCACTTTGAGTATCTTTATTGTTGTGCTTCATCTAGTCAATGGTTGCCTTATTGTTATAGGCCATGGTAGGAAGGTTGTACTATCCTCATTCCATTATTCATTTTAGGCATCCGAACTTTTCTTCCGTTCAAGGGGTCAAGGAGAAATTAACATCGAGGCTCCGAAACATGTTGAGTAGTTACCCGCTGAAGACCCTTTAATTAATTTGGGCTGATTAGCCTATGTCAAAATTTTACAGAGGAACGTGTGCAATATGGACAAAAGTAATTCCATATGTATATACGTTAGACAGGGACAGGTTAGCTTATGGAGAGTAAAGAGTTCGGACTGCGGGGTAGGGTAATGACTTCTAGGAAGTGGGTCTGGGCAAAAAGACACAAATACAATAGAGAACACAGACAGGAGCACAATATCAGTCTGCCGAGGGCTAAGGATGACATGATGTGGAAGCAATAGTTCTTAAGTTGAGCACGATATTTATCGTATTTAAATTTGTGGACTTCCTATTTCCAGACACGCACTGTCCTCAAAGTATTGACTCTTGAACCAGTATTTTGCAAGCAGGCTGCAGAATGTCGTGCATGCATTTGCCTTTCTGAAACGGAAATTGTAGATGGTTATTTTGGGTGTGGTGCATGGTGTCATGTTGGCATTTGTCCTGGAAACCTTAATTTTCATGTTCATGTGTTATCAAACCCAATATTCCATTAGCATCATGTCTACAACTAGAATCAAAATCCAATTACAGTCTGTATGGTTGTCTTTCTTCGGAGAAGATGAATGTTGTTATATAGTTCATGTGCGGATTATTTTGATACCGGGAGCTTTGGATTGTACCTATAAGTATTAAACACATTACCTTTGGTTTTTATTTACATCACTTGACTTGTCGTTATGCATATTGTCATGTTCTATGAAAAGGTGCCTGAAGGCCATCACAGCAACACAAAAAGGCGAACGGGAGTTGCTTTTGAACACTTTTGGCATAGTAAGTTTATGGGGTTATCTCATGTAGGCTATTTTTCATGCAGACTGTTTTGTAGAAGTACAACATGAAAGACCTGTGGAAAATAGCAGACGACATTTGGGTTGACGAGTCGTCAAGATGTCATTACATGTCTGATAAACCTGTAGACTAGGAGCATACTAACCCGATGATTTTGTGCAACATGTGTCAATTGAAATGTTGGGAGAAAACATATTTCTACAGAAGAAGGAAAAGGTGGGCGATCTTTGAAATAACTAAAGATCGACGATCAGTTTCAGTGAAAGAAGTGTAAACCCATGGCCAAATATAACGATGACTTTATGAAAATCTCATTCCTCCATTAATCCATGCAATAAATTTGATTTCCAGAAGATGTATTACCACTGCATGCATTTTACGAGAAAACAGAATATTTTAATTTTGTTGCTGATATTTAATCATTTAACAGAGGGTGTTGCACATTCTGATTCCAAAAATATGTGAAAGCCTGGTCTGTAGAGTGCAGGGTAAAAGGCTAATTGGTGCCACTTTTCACTTTCTCTCAAACAAGTGTGCAACAATCATAGAATCACAATTTTGTGATGATGTCTATTATTGACTTTCCTCACGTTTTATTCCTCTACGTAACATTTACGGCTAGTCCACCTTCGGAAATCAACATCAACGACTGGTTCAAGGAGTAAGTCAAATTAATTTACACGTATGCAACGTAAATGCCGACAATGTAAATACCAAGCACCCATTAAAACAGTCAGTCCTACAAATAGGTCACCCACACCAACTGTCCCTGGCTTTGATGAATGTAATTTCTTCCGGAGAGAAGACTTATCATGAGCCGTACCTGTAAGATGGCGCTGTTGGTACACTGTAATTCCTTAAGTTTTCTAAAAACACATGGGATGAATATCATAGATGGGTTTAAAAAAATAAATAGCTTCTGAAGGTGACAAACTCCTTGAAATTGCCAAACACTATCGTCCGAAATGTAAATATTGCATTTTACAGGGTTGCATGAACAAGTGGTTCCAAACATCACTATATCGGCAACATTGTTTGAAACAAGGATGTAAAAAATAGATCAAACAAGTTGCAATCCACTTTCAAATTTCAAAATTGAATTTCATTGAAAACGACACACTCACAAACACACACACAAACACTATATAAAGGTATACATTATCTTTACTGCATGCATGCTCAGGGCTTTACACCTTTCAAGGATTGTTTACACATCAGTGGCTTCTATAACGAGCTTATAATAATATTTTAAAGGTTTAGGGTAGCAGCTTAACATTTCATATGAGGTACATCGTAACGATACTTTTGTTACTAATTGGAAAGGTAATGACCTGAAACCCAGATGACAACCCAAAATGGATAATGTATATTTTACCAATCACAATTACATGCCAATTTTAATGAATGTAACATTTAGTGCTAGATTCAAACGTGGCATTAGATTTTTATGCATAAGAAAAAGGGTAAATACGGAAGTATCAAAATGTCATATTTTGTGGGTCCAAAAACTTCACACCAGCACCATCAGTAAAATCCATACTCCTTAAAGCCTCAGACATTGCAAGTTCTAACAAACTGCCATCTAATTATATCTGCCATATTACAACATAATATAATTGACAAATGGTCAATAGACACACCGCGGCCTTGCAAAAATTGTCAAAGATTTATTTCTATTGACATGACATGAGTAGTACATCTGAGGATGAGGCTCTTATTTCTACCTGCCCTTTTCATTGATATTAACGACATGAAGATGCAACAGTGGAACACCTTTAATTCACAGTCACCACCATTTAAACGTTTACGATATACATTTACATGGCTTACTGAGTACTGATACTGAAAATCGATTTTCCACAGTGAAACTTGAAAATAAAAAGATATTTACATCTAATCGTCAATACACCTCAGAGTTTTATTCATTTGAGCCCACACGAAGAATTGTCAAAAGTATTATTATGGCCTGTCGTCCTCACAAAAAATTTCAATATGAACAATTTAACAAATATAAATTTTGAATTATTTCCCTGGTCAATATGTTGTTTTAGATTGCTGGCCACCTGTGATCAGCAAATACGAGTACATTTAGGATAATTGTAGTATCACGCTTTTTCTGATGATTTAGTCAAAACTCATGCAAAAAAGTTCAGATAGCATTGAGTCATCTCAAATGCTTTCTTGGAACTTACCTGCACAAGGTCGCACAGCTACTTTGAAAATGTACTTGTAATAACTAACATAGCCTATATTCACAGCATGTAAACACAAACTTGCTTTTGCAAAGACAAGCGTGGACCATTGGCTTGTATTATGAATTTTTCCTTGTATTCATGAACGTGTCACATAGCTGGTTCTCTGTACATTTATTTATCTTAGTATTGTGAAAATGTAGATGTGAAATTATGCTTTTTTATTTTAATTGCCTTTGGAAGGTGGACTTTGGCACTGTTACGCCCATGATTTATATATACTCATCAAATTGCATTACCACACGTGACAAAATACAAATGACATCTGATCACAATGTTGATGTGGCACCAGTTTACAATGGTGTAAATTATTCTTTTTTAGATGGCCACATGTGTAAAAACTGCATACGGTTGTTAATTCCAGAGACACGGGCCAAATTCTGCAGAAATTATACACCCTATATCTGATCTTGTGTTACGTCTTTATTATTTACATGTATACTCTGAATCATTTTACCTCCTCCGAACTTGCAATATTGCCAATGTATGATGATTCATGGACATTACAAATGGAGAAGTTAAGTTGTTTGAGTGAGTTTTACTGTGTGTTTGAAAGTCTCTTAAAAGCAACGGTTGGATTTTGAGTCTGGCAAAAAGCATCTATAATATTTCTCCATGGCAGGGAGACAAGAAACATTAGTTTTTTATGTAGATTGCAAAATTTTGCAGTTTTAAAGAACCGCCAGCCAACCATTTTAACAAGCAGCTTCTATGAATCTTCTTTTGAGTACATTATAACTTGGCAGCTATTCAATTAATACTGACAGCACTACATCAATGGGAAAATACGATAAATTTATGTCGACCCTGTATTATATTATAAATCGAATTTGTGCAGAATCTGTGTGTCCTTATCTACTTGCCGTGACAAGCTAAAGACCTATTTGGTGATGCATTGATTAATATTATAGTAACACAATATTTAAAGCCAGATATCATATTAAGAAATGTTCAAAATGACAACACTGTAATGACAAGAAATGTAAATGTTGACGTACTTCTGGAATCACTTAGTATCTGCATCAACAACGCAGCCTTGGTACTACAATCAGCAGTCTTTATGACTTACTAGATGTAATTAAATTTCTGGTTTGGCGACATACAATACTTGCTAATGTACACATTTGTCAACATACTGTGGTGGAACCTTGGCTGAAGTAATGTTGTCCAAACTTGGCTGACCTCATTAAAACGTTTATCGGTCTTTCTTCGAAAGGCGCCTTTTTTCACATTCAGGTAGTGGCCACTTTGACTGGTATTACAAGCACATACAATATTAAAACCTACGTTACGTTCTATAACGGAGTTGTAATGTATCCAAGAGTACATTTAACATATAGAATAAGTGGAGCGGGGACCTATGCACAAATCTGTAGGTCAAAAGCATATCAGCTTAGAAATATATATATTATGTTCGGAATGAGCGGGACTCGAACCAGCAACCTTTGGCAACAGTCGCCTAGCGAGTTTGTTTTGTATCCAAGAGTACATTTAACATATAGAATAAGTGGAGCGGGGACCTATGCACAAATCTGTAGGTCAAAAGCATATCAGCTTAGAAATATATATATTATGTTCGGAATGAGCGGGACTCGAACCAGCAACCTTTGGCAACAGTCGCCTAGCGAGTTTGTTTTGTATCCATGAGTACATTTAGCATATAGAATAAGTGGAGCGGGGACCTCTGCACAAATCTGTAGGTCCAAAGCATATTAGCTTAGAAATAAATATATATATAACACATTTCGTATGAAACTTTCTTTGAGGTTTGTAACAGTCATTACCAATCCATGCTGAAAACGGCCCGCCTTAAACCAAGGCTGAGGATTGCATCAACTTCAGTGTGGCCTTTATGATGTGCTAATTCTCACACAAGATTTACAACCAGGTAGTCCACAAAACAATGGCATGTCCAGAGAGTGTGCTTTTACGCATGCACAAAGTAGTTAGCAGCTACTGGTACCCATCAATTAATATGATATTAAAACACCACGGACTAAATCAAACACTGATCATTAATGCAAGGATTTGCCTTACAATCCCGGGGTAAAAGCCCTTGCTGGCTACAAGCAAAGTGAAACAAAACTCCACCTAGACGCTTTTGGACACTCTGAGTCGAGTATGGTTAACTGCATAATATTGATAATTATTCCTGCATACTCCTTGTCAACAGCATGACATTTTTCACAGTATTGTGTTTTGCTTATACATTGTCAATAGTTGTATGTTAAACTTCAGAGTTTGTGTGTGTGTGTGTGTGTGTGTGTGTGTGTGTGTGTGTGTGTGATTTTAGATTAAGTATGGAAAAGTATATACACAATAATAAGCAATCTTTACCCAGAGTCAACAGGACAAAGATATATTAGACAGGGACAGGTTAGCTTATGGAGAGTAAAGAGTTCGGACTGCGGAATAGGGTAATGACTACTAGGAAGTGGTTTTGGACAAACAGACACAAATACAATATTGTTTCGAAATAGTATGTTTACCTTGCAACTTATGCAGAATTGCCCCAGTTTATGTGATGTATGACACGCCATCAAACCATCTAAGTTTAAATCTAATTACACTTGTAAATTGTTTTTAAACATAAATAAATGGCATGGTTAAAAATTAGGTGATGCAAAAGTCAATCCCATCACGAACACATGGTATAGGCACTATTTTTTAGGAAATTTACTCTTTACTGAAATGACAGCAATATCGTTTTGGGAAAAATGACATCTCCATTCAATTGAACCATTTGCAATCCAACTCAGTTGTATCGTAAATCATAAAACACGATTTGACTTTTTCATAGACAAACCAATCTGTCGGTGAGCCACCAGCCACTCACATATATGATATAATGGATAGACACCAACATTTACAATTTGAAATTTTTGCAGTTATACCGACTTTTATAAATCTATGATGAAGTTAAATACATGTTTTAGTGAAAGTGTATCTCCATCGTTTTCTTTTTCATGAGCAGTTATAGACGTTACATAACGTATATATTTGTTTCGTAATCACCGTTTATCTAGATTAAAATATCCTGGTTGTTTAAGTGAAGGTTATATGTTTCTTTCCATGCCTACAACATATATAATTTCTCGAATTTATATTAATTCTTTCAGTGCCAATCACGTGTAAAGTCGATCTACTTAAGTCAGACAAGTCTGAATTATCATCAAGATCCCAGATTCGTATTCCTCATAAAAGGACCATTCATCCACGTACCAGTATGCCTATAGTTCCAGAGAGAATATCCCACGTCAACAGCTTTTCTCGGTGCGCATTGGGGGCATTTCGTCCAATGCGCGCCGAGAAAAGCTGTTTACTCTGTCCAAAATTTGGCAGTGAAAGGTTTAAACTTGTTCACGTTTACCAGATTTTGTGCTCACTTCACTCGTGTGCAAAGAATGTATTAAAAATGTACTAGTTGTTATATTTGGTACGACAATAAATTCGCAGGGGTTACGTTTTTATACTTTTCGGAAGTAAGGTAGTATTTTCAGCGATATTTTGAACGGCATAGCATACTTTTTGAAATATGTAACTTACCACAGATTTCTTTATGTGGCGCGGATATAAATTTGTTGTTTATCCAATTATTTTCACAATACGAGGCAATTACAATACATTGAAGTAGTTATAGATGTTTTCTGTCGCGGCTTAACTATTAAAATTAAGTGGACGATTGGCCACAGCACTTATGGAGGTGGTCTTATTTGTTCTGAGGTCTATGATAATTATCCAGGTTTTCATGGTATCATATAATGATGAGTGTCATGACATATGTGCTGTTCAGGGAAATCAAGTTATTTTGGGTGGGTATGTATGATTCTTTACAATTATATTTATTTTACAATGGTCTCTCAGACTGGTAATCAAGCGCGAGTTAATTATATGATATTAAAGTACAGTTTATCTCTTCTAAGATCAGTGGAGGGATTACACTCACGGAATGCTTTCTCTTTAGGCCATTGATTTTGTTACCCTGTCTTGTTCGATGACGCGCACCACATATCAGGGCTACCTGACGAGAAACTTGTGACTGATCTCACGCTTTTCCATGGTTTTTTCATCTGACAATGACAGAATTATTTTCTATGAAACGTTCTTGCCTGACAAAGAGTCTAGTAATGACCTGACATTTTCTGCCTTTTAACCCTCCTTTTTAACTTGACCGTTGCTATGGACTTGCAGGTGGTGTAGCCTTGTTTGCGTCACGTGTTTTGGTGATAAAGCCAAAATCCCTCAGTCACGTAGCTGATGTCGAGCGAAGTCTAATCATACAACACCATTTTCCTATTGGGCGTAATTTTGCCCCCCCCCCCCCCCCCGGCCAAACTCATGTGTCTCATTTTGGGATCAACCAGCAGCTCTGAATAACGTTAAAACTAGTGGTATTGATAAAGTCATGCTCACTGGGGATCTAAAAGTGGATAGCGCCTGGTAGTATTTGAAAACAAATTACTTCTGCAAAAAATACCTTACTTGATTATTATATTAATAAACCCACTGGTCTTCCGGAAAACACTGTCACTTGCCCAGATCAAGTTATTTTATTTTTCTGGTACAATAGGACTCGTGTGTACCACAGACATACATGTACCTGGTAGGATAGCGCTACAAACTGGGCTAAAAAACATCGAAAAACTAATTTATGATGTAGATTGGGAGTCCTGTTTCAATTTACAAACGTAGTTCAAATTAGTTCTTCATGGGCACACACTTTATATTAATACTGCAAGATCATATGTACATAACAAAGTTATCTGATACCAAAGTTAAAGCCCAAGTTACCAATGACTTTGTTTGGAACATTGTTGTGTTGATGATAGTACCACTATGTTATCCGATAACAATCGCGTACCGACGATATTTCTGGATAAACTGGATTTTCATATCAATGAAATCGATGTTTTAATAATTATACACACTAATAAGGCTACAGGCCATCAGGGAATAGCCCGTGAATGTTAAACGATACAACTTGCTGTATTACTGGAAAACTAAGTTAGTTAAGCTATCCCTCCAAAAGAAACAGGTCCCGTCTAACTGGAAAAAAACCCCTTGGCACTCCTGTTCACAAATAAGAGTCACCGAATTACTGTAGAAATAATTGGCCTATTTCGTATTGCGTTGTGTTGGGCGAGTATTCGAAAGAGCTGTGTTTAAACATTATTTAATTTTGATAGAGATTCAGTTGTGTTTCGTTACAAGCAGTCTGGTCTCATGCTAAATGACTCCCAATAAACCAGCTTGTGTTCTTCAATATGAATTCTCGCAAGCCTTAAAACGCAAGATGAAGTGCGAGTTGTTTTTGTAACTTTTGCCCGGCCTTTGAACGAGTCTGCCACACAGGATTATATGGAAAGCTACGAATTTATGGTATTTATGGGGAATTACATCAAGGTTGGGCGCGGAAGAAACAGGTATATTGCAGGGCTGTCTTCTAGGAAAACTTTTATTTTTAATTTATATATCAATGACATAACTGATGTGGTCGAGTCGGAAATTTAACTATATGCCGACGATACACCTTTACATTAATGCAGCTGCAGATAATCCTAACTCTAATAGTGCGTTACTGTTACTGAATGGACTAGTTATTGGTTGGCTTCATTTAATCCACCAAAACAGAGTCTGTGACCATATGTCGAAAACGTTGTAATTTTCACCCCCACCCCCACCCCCAATTTTCTTTGATAATACGTAATTTAAGTTGTCTCACACATCTCGGTATTACACTCAAGAGTCACCTCACGTGGCCCAAGCATATTCAGGTTCTTGGTTTAAAGGGTAAAATGGTTGATATCCTGAGGAGTCTTGGATTTTCATGGAAGTTTTCCGCTAGAAATTATATGTTTCCATATATAAGACCCACATTCGATTATAACAGTTTGATTTGGGCCGGATGTTCCAAGGCTGATGAGGAGGCGTTACAGAGGGTTCTGATGTGTGCAGCACCAGTTGTTACAGAGGTGCTGTGATACATATCTATAGAAATATTATACGAACAGATGGGTTTGGAAAGAAGTTAACCCTGATGTGTAAAATAGTAAATAAATTGATCCCTGATAATCTGTACACTGTATTCCTAATTATGAACCATGATCGCACTCAGTATGAATTACAAAGACGTGTGAATATTACCCAGAGGAGCGAATCTTACCCCAATCCAAAGTAGAACAGTGTCCTTTTCTACATGTGTTTCCTGCTACTATTAGATTGTGGAACGCCTTGCCAAAACGTATTAAGGCTCTGGAAATGTATCCGATTATAACTACAACCTAACCAGGACAAGGTATAAATGCTTAGAAAATGTTTTTTTTTTTTCTGGTGACCGCTGTACTCAGAGAATCCATGTTCAAATGATAATGGGCTGCATCCGACTGAACTATTTTCAAAAATGAAAATTGTTTACTCCCTGCTCTGGTGATGTAGTGAGGGTAAATAGGGCTTGTTATATTATTATTCATTGCGATAACTATATGTACAAAGGAATTCTCTGCATCACGAAATATTGAAATAAGCCCATTCACTTTAGCTACCATTTTGTAACGATCCGAAATATGTTCCCTTAATGCCAATGATTGTATTTTAAAAACTGTACATCAATATATTGAGCTACCAAGAGATTGTGAACAGATGAATCAGTCTGCTTTCTGGCCTGGCCTTGTTACTCAATTGGCTAATAAAATAAGTTTACATTGAACTATTTTAGTAAAACTAAGTCACAAGGTCAAATGCATGGGTTAAAAACATCCATATAAACTGTCAGATCGAAGTTCATCTTCGCTTTGCTCTGCTTAATTCAGCTGAATTCAATGTGTAACTGAAGATGAAGCTCATCTTAGCTTATGTTTGTAATTATTCTTTGGTGCGTACTTGCGGCTCAGCTGACCAATGGATGGTCAGACAGTACTCTTGGTCTATGAATTTACTGATGTAAATTTCCCAGATAAAGTATTATCATTTCCCTTTGAACATTAGTAAACATAACCTGGGCAAACATAGCTTGCAGTAATTACATTGCCAAGGAAATATTACAGATGATTTACACATGGCTGTTACGATCTTGCCGAATATATATATATATATATATATATATATATATATATATATATATATATATATATATATATATATATATATATATATATATATATATATGCGTGTGTGTGTCTGTGTGCGTTCAGCAAGGGTAGCATGAATTGTTATAGATTAGACTGTTTTGTATGCCAATGCAGGGACAACATAACAAAAAGTACCAACAATATTTCATCATTTGTCACATTCTATCAGACATCCATTCACTGTTTTTCGATACAGTTTTGACTCACTCAATCTTTTTCCTGTGGACGAATAGTTCTCAAATTTATTATATGCTGTCTATACTTCTCCTATATGTGGTTTCATTTTGGATGTAAAATTGTTATGCTGTATTTGATGTCTAATCTTTACAGGGTGCCTGACACGACAGTGCAAGTGTAAAATAGAAACTTTCTTTCCCATGTTCCGTTGTAAACAGTCAACACCATGTGGCTGTTTTACTTTTTAGTCAAATAAAATATGAGAGCGAGAGAGAGAGAGAGAGAGAGAGAGAGAGAGAGAGAGAGAGAGAGAGAGAGAGAGAGAGAGAGAGCCTTGTGAGTACACTATCGCCCACATCGACATTTTATATTTAGTTCAGTGTAACAAAAATGCGTCTGTCGTTTTTAACTTAAAGATAAAAACATGTTTTGTCACGATATGTACACTAGTTTGCTGACCTTCCAATAACGTATGAGTGGTCGTGAACGATTAAACAAATTGACACTTTGAAATATTTGTTGTTATCTGCAGCGCAAAAATATGACACTTTACCAGAAGGCCTTTTGATGAGCTGCAAAATTTTCTTTACTAAAGACGCAGAGGGGATTACGGAAGCCTTAAATTCATCAGTGTCATTCTGCTCTATCGTTGAACAATAGTGAGAATATAATGATGATATCATGGACTTGTAATTTGACCATGCTCAAAGCCTAAGTTAAATTATCTAGTACCATTACAGACGACACAAACGAAACAAATGGACGCCATGTGGATAGAACAAACTGAAAGAGATGTAAATAATGATTTTCAAAATTCTTTTTCCTACCTTGTGACCAGTTCTTTCCTTCTATCTGTGTAGTAAGTCCAAAATCCTGATGACAACTATATGCCTTACGCATGTTCTGTTTGATGCCGTCACCAGAGGTATAGCGGCTGTTTACAAAATTCCTGAATAATTTATACGATGTCCTGGTAGTCAATTGCGGTGTGACAGGCAGTGGGCGCCTCTTGTTGGGAGCTTTTCGGCAACCCCAAGCTTACGTACTATTCGTGGAACAACTAACTGTCCACAGCGTCTGTCTCACTTGGGGCATGCTACATGCAAACCTCTAATTGGTTCACACAGACTTGTAAAGTAAAAAAAAAGAAACCCGCCTGCGTATTCTCTCCTGGTGTAGGGAAGTTCCATATGAATTATTTCAACTGACAGATATAGGACTACAGGGGTTGTGGGCTTTCATTTTAATAACCTCAAAATAGAGATGCTGCAGATGGTTTCATTTGAAACCTTTTGAAATCACTTACATCTGTTTTATCTCTGGTAACGGAAGGACTCCCATGTAGCTCACTATTGCCTTTGGGACTGGGTACTTTGAGATATCGAGGCCTGGAAGCTTTTGATGCAGCCTCTGGTACTTTAGCTTAGGGTGCTACTGTCCGAATTAATAGTGGCTAAATTCTGAAAATAATTGTCATGCTGTGGGTTGTGACTAAAAAATTGCATTGGGACCTGACACCCTCAGGACAAGAAGTCGCGAATCGTCTGATTGATTAGGTAGTAAAATCGCACTTCGATTATCCATCGACTTAATAACATCTGCTTAAATGATGCATTTTCTGCATATATATATATATATATATAGAGAGAGAGAGAGAGAGAGAGAGAGAGAGAGAGAGAGAGAGAGAGAGAGAAAGAGAGAGAGAGAGACAGAAATCTATATACGATTACATATTTCCCTTTGTGCTGCAACGAAAGAGTTTTTCCCTCCCTGGAATCTAAATTAAGGTAGTTACAGTTCCAGACGAGAAACTGCCACGCTTCCCGTTATGTTGCTTATTGTGCCAACAAAATCACCGTGTCACGAGAATATCTTCCACTTCAGTTTGTCACGGTATCTTAATTTCTTGTTCTGAGTCCACTAATCATCGTGTCATCATGGTCATGTCCTTGCCATTTAAATATTATCAAGGGAAACTTAGACCTTCAATAACGTGATTCTGTTATCGTTGTATCCAAATGCAGAACGATCAGTGAAGTCAAAGTACTTTTTTGCCTGTATTGGCTTATGACATAAACTCACAAATTAATATTAAATTCCTTTTATGTATGATCTCTATTTATTATTGTTTGGTCACTTCACACAAACATACCGGAATAGGGTCCTTCCATATTTTATTCTGGTACCTGAAAAAATAAGATTTTTTAAGCCCGAATAGCTACAGCTTTTTATTTCTAAGTGACAAAGTAACCGTGAATTGAAAAAATGTATGTAATGTAGGGAAACAGAAATTCGCCCATTCGGGATAAGTTTGCCTAAAATTTAGCAGCGTACATCATCATTCAGACAATGCCCTTCACCAATTGTTCATCAATCATAGCTACAATTGTGATACTTAACATCCAGACAGTATATTCCTTAACACCATACAGTGTACATTAAATTTTGGCATTCAGTGAGGGGTCAATTTTTATGTCGTCTCTGGACACTGGACTAGGTACAGAAGTCATTCTTATGCCTCTCTATAACTATAATTGACTAACCGTGAAAATAATTGACTATGGCGTAGATCTGAGATGGTGCAGTGAAAGTAAGCAGACAGAAAGAACCTTTGCGAGTTTTAATAGCTGAATTCCGAACCAACGGCTATGATATAAATCTATGGAGAAATGATTAGTGGTTCCTTACCTTACAAGCTAAAAGGTTTGCTACGTTGTCATGTACTATTTTTAGTATCCATTTCCAGAATAGTCTTGGTACCTGCGATTCAAACATTAAACATTATGAGGTGTGAAAAATGATGGGACATGGTTTCACACACACACACACACACACACACACACACACACACACACACACACACACACACACACACAAACACACACACACACACACACACACACACACACACACCTCTATCCCCCAAAATGTCAACAGAATCAAAGTTTTAAAAACATGACGCAACTCACCGAGATTATGGTTATGTGCCAATGTTGTGTAATTCTTAATTGACAGCCTAAATTTGGAAATATTTTGTGCCTTACAACTAGTGGGACATGAAATGGACCACGAAATTCTACCGCACAGGATATGCTTTGTATATTGGTAAATACAAAAGAGTGTCATTAACACAGCCGTGCTCCCGATATCTAATCGATATAATTTGCAGGATAGCTTACGAACTACAACCAATAATCTTTTTCCAATTTGCACTTATTTTACAGCGCAGCTTCAAAAACGTCAACCAATACACAGGTTACTCTCATCACTAATTTCGCTTTCTCCTGGAATTTACCCTTTTGATCACATATCACAAGTAAATATGTGAAGTCGTTATGAAGAAAACCGTGTTTACTCTTCTGATCTCATTGGATAAATTATGCCGCTGACACCCGTTATTGTGCCGCTTGGTGAGGTGTCTTGCAGTCTCTTTAGGTGGAAAGAATAAGAACGAAGACATGATAGAAAAGTAGAAAGAGAGAAAAGGGAAGAAGAGAGAGAGGGACAAAGCTCACCTTTTTACGGTTCAGATAATACACATTAACAACCATCCTGAGTATGCATTTTATATGGCAATGGTCAAGGAACGCAGTACTTGACGAGCTAAAGGAATGATACTTGAATAGTGTAATAAGGTCGAGTGTCTAATGTCTAAGGTATGGTATGGAAGTCTTTGTTCTCATATAGGACCTATATGTACTTGTAGGTGAGTACAGAAAATGACGAACCTTCCATTATTGACGACATTGTAACAAAGAAAGTATAATGTCGCATATTTATCTAGGTACGCCTATATCAACCCCTTTTACTCCACGCTAAGTAGAAGCTCATATTGAGGAGAAAGAAAATCATGTTCAAAAATTTGTCTCGTTTTGCTACAAAAACGAAAAAGCTCCTTACCAAGTGAAACACCTTGTGCGGAACAGTGCCCTTACAAACTCTATACTTTATGGATGCGAATTATGGCTTGCAAAAAATTGTGCGGAAAACCCTATTTGTACACAGTGAAGACACCAGCTGACGTGAGGCCCCAGACATGCAGCGATATTATGTCGAAACAGTGGAACCCGGCTTGAGATCCTTGGTTTAAATTACGGCAAACTGATTTCCTGAAAAAGCTGAAATCACTTGATAATGTTTAGGAAAGTGCACTAACAAAAGCCATGAGGCTTGATAAAGAATGTAAAAGCCCGATGGGCAACTACTTGGCCAGGCTGGAAGCTGGTAGGAATTATCCAGTCACATCAGAGAAAGCCACAATGGCCATAGAATTATCAATGAGAGTCTCTTCTACCTCCGGTAGGCAAACATATGCCACATTCAACCCCGACTCATCAGTTCAAAAAATCCATAAAGTAAATAATATTCTAAACACAAATGGAAAGCCTTTACAAGACTAACAATGGGGTCACATACGCTAAAAATTGAAACAGGGGGAATCCCGCAAGACTAAAGGCTCTATCTGTGCAGCTTAGTCCAAAATGAAAAACATGTCATTCTGAACTGTTCTCTTTTGTTCCCTATCAAAGATCGATACATTGATCCATCTTTTACATCTACACGAAATTTGATTCACACTAAAAATGCAATGAGTTTGTGTTCTTACTTCTGTGAAGTTTTGTCGAGAGCTGAATCTCTTACTTATAATTAAACATATATTAAACTCGTATAGATATTGATATTGACTCCAACCACAGTGACTATCAATATATATGCTGGCTGAGATACTGAGCTGTACATGTATCTTAGAAATTACGTGTTTTTCTCAAGCTTCACAATTAAGCATTCCTTACATGTTACACCACTAGCAAAGTTTGTGTTACTACTATGATTAGTTTACGTCAAGACTGAGTCATATACAATTCATTTATCTTATCTGTACAATTATGGACACGATGGCTTTCCCCGGAATATTATTCAACGTGTTACACACGTATATTCTGTGTGTCAAAAAAGGCCACTATTACTACTGGACATGCCCATCGCAAGATATAATAAACTTCAAGCCTAATTAGAAGCGAAAGTGCTATTGTCATATTAAGCAACTAGTATAATTTGGTCTACTTTTTAAAGTTTTGAACAAGAAACAGCCAAACAAGGAGTAAATGAACAAGTTTGAGGAATCCAATGCATACTTGGTGCATTCCATTTGTTTTGGGAAATGCTTCGCTTCATGATCGAGTCGTCCCGACTACAAACAAACAGTGATCAAGAAGACGACTTCATAAGGTATAATTTTAAACATACACCTGTGACCTCTGCACACATTTTGGAATTGGATTGTATCAGTAAATGGTAAATGGCAACTTTGTGTGCACATATTACGCCCGTTTTCTGACCAAGGTGGGCGCGATTGTCCTCCCGTGTAATTCTTAAGTTTGCTCGGAAGGCCAGTTACCATGACATAATTATTGAGCTCGCATGGCTACTTTTTGATGATGGGTACTCTTTGACAGCTGGATTGAGAGCGTACATAGTCGACCTTGACCCCCTACCCAAGGTCACATGGGGAATTTACAAAAAGGAATTATTTGTAAATTTGGTGTTTGAGAAAGGGGTTATTGCACTTGGTATTGGTTTCTGGAAAGACCATACTACAATTGCAAAAATGGGAAGCTAACCTTACTCCAGGGTCACAAGTCAACGGTAGTGAGTATAATCAACCATCTACCCTCTCACTAGATATTCAGAATACCAGATTGCTTTTAAGTGCAATGATAGATAGGTCCAAATGGTCAGGGACAATGTCTTTTCACTATAAACGCTCACACAAAGCGAACTGAATCATTTGTGCCGACAATGGACAGTCTGGGTGCCAAGTCAGTGCAACATGGAACTGCACCAGTCATCTTGGTTTCTGCATGTTGACTTCATGTCACGCTATATGACACGCGGTGTGCTAAGAGAGCCCCTGATTCACTTTTTTCACCTTTACTTTTCTAAGAAAATTTACTATACACAGAAAGCTAAAAACAATCAGCTATTTCGGTCATAAAGTTGTCAATATTATTTGGTGGAAGGTCATAATCCCCCTCGCTCTCTACAGAAAACATGACGGTGTGTGTATTATCAGTTCGAATATTGACCCCTGACCAAATTCGTGGATCTGTTCCTGATAAAAGGTAGTATTTTTTATCTTGCAATTTGAAAGCATCCCCAGGGTATTTTATTCTATGTTCCCTGCCATTATCACGAGTGAAGGCTCCTCTGGAAGTGGAAAAAATTGTACAATGTAACGTGAATGCTTGTCAAACCAGCAACGTCTGTACCACTCATACAATCTACTTAAGTTCGCAGTTGATACAGTATCATTGTATATATATAGAAAAGGTAGCTGAGCGCACGATTCATAAAACCGACGTTAAAATTTTACAAAAGTTTACACATTCTATTCATGTCCTTTTATTTATTTCAAAATGTATACATCATATCGTGATGCAGCGGATGACAGTGTTGGATATGCATTGGACACACTAAACACGGGCGGTGTAGATTTTTCTTTTTCCAAGCGAAACTAAAAAAGTATGCCTACTTTTTACATGTTTCTATGGTTTATCAGGTTAAAGCAGATTTTAATATCAGATTCAGCCATGAACATTAAACATTTAGTGGTCGTCGAAATATTCACTAGGTGGACCATCATCCATGATCTCTTTTTATGATGTGACACTGAGGGTAGGAACTGAGATTTGTGCTGGTAGGAATATAAGCAACACCTCGTAAATTTCAAAAGGGGAACCTTAAATCGTCCCAGAGACCTTGGACATGAGTTCTCTGTTCCCAGATGTTCTTAACGATCTGGCAAAGATGTGTACAGCGCTCTTACGTCAAATCCAAATTGTACGGTTCCAGCAACATATATCACATGGCAAAGGTTCCGTGTACAGCAAAATGAGACCTGACCTGTCTTCATATATGAATAAACAGAAGAGCGAGTTCAAGTCTAACTTAACAGACTGTAGTAGTATCTGCAAAACAATAGAATTATGTCCAACCACAGTCGGGGTCTAATAAATTTTCTGCTTAAATGAAGAATTAGATAAAATTGTGGAAATATGAAAAGTCTGTGAACATAATGTAACATTTTGGGACATGAGGTGTACAGTCATTGCAGCACAGGTATTGCCTGTAGATAGACATATGTGGTGATATTACCCCCCCCCACACACACACACACACACCCCCTCATGTCGCAGTTGTTATTTTCATTGGATAACTGTACATTGCCAATATTTGGAAGTATCAGAAGATTGGTACAATCTACCTTGTTGAAACACTTTAAGCTGATTGTAGGTAATAGAAATCAAGAATCCGGACTGGTTTTTACACTATTGGTTTTGACCTTATGGTTTGATTTTCAAGTGATTGCATCCTTTGTATAGTCTATTATAATGTTGCATTGTATTGTATCTTACAACATGTAGTTTATTCATTCAGAATGGAATTAAATAAAATTTCAATCGTGTAATAAATCGACGAAATGCTGGATGGCTTAAAGAGACGCCATTTTGATTGCTTTCGATTGGCCTGTGACTACAGGTTGTCCACCAGGAGTATATGATGGCGAAGTAGGCCGTTCACTTTGCTGGCTGGCATTGTCAAGCACAAATTGGTCGTTTCATTTAATAATGGAGTGCAGACGCGTCTACTCTTATGTACGGTTCTTACTAAAACAGTCAAAAGATGATTATCCTTGTTGTTGCGAACGGTGTAACCCTATACCTTTTCCCAAGGTTGGCCATTATTCAGGTCATCCACATCCCCTATACATCGCGTCAACACCCCGTAATTGGTCATTTTTGTGTTTTTTTGCTTGTCCTATAGTGCGATCATTCAATATATTTGTGAAGACAAACAGGATGAAGGGAACTCTGTTCATCAATAGAGCACCCAATTTCCAAACAAAAGAGAAAAGAATAGCACAAAATATCTTCCAATAAAAAAATGCAATTCAGTACATGGCAAAGAACTATACTTGGTAGGCAAAGCAAATGAGATCTTCTACTATGTTTTACCCTAAGGTAGTAAAACACGATTTGCAGATTTGACACTAAACAGGTAAAAAAAATATTAGGAAACTTGTAAACCGAAGACATTTGGCTTTACTGTCAATCGAAATGAATATTGTTCACGACACTTGTGACAAAAAAACTTTACTTTGCACTCTGGTGGTTATTACTCTAAACCTAACATATGTTCTAGCAAAGAAGATGTGCTCTTAAGATGTCAGCATAGCCATATCATAGATTTCCCGAGGAACATGCTACCTTAAATACAATTTTGAAGAAGACAGGGTCATGCGGGCAGTTACGCATAACACAAGAGGGTCACCGCGAGGTTCTGTCGACTCATTTTAAACTTCTCAAAAGCAATGTTTTATTGCTTTTATATCTTTGACGGGATTAATCCTACTGGGAAAATGAATTTGTTTCTCTGTTACAGACATCTTGCAGACGTTAAATGTCTGTATCCTACACATTCTTTGCACATTGGAAATATTAACTGCACAGCTTCATGGAGACAAAGCATCATAACTCGACTTTTACCAAGACTATATGTTACGCCCGCTCCACATGGTCGTAACGCACTGATCATCTAACTTTTTCAGTGCCAACTGCGACTTAAGTCTAGCTACTTAACATGAATTGCTCCCAATTGTAATAAGGATGCTTGATTCATATTCTATGTGACAAGATCTTTCGTTCAATTAATAGCATGGCTATAGTTCTAGGAAATATAATGGTCCGGGTCAAAAGCTTTCCGCGTCACGCGTTGGTCGCATTGCAATATTTTTTATCATTCCTTTTTGTACAGTAGAATAACTCTTGCAATTTTATGTTGTTGAGGAAAAATACCAGTGCGAGAAACCTTGAATCAAGAGAAAAGCAACTCGTTTACACACAACAGTGTTTACTCTCATCAGCAAGCAATGTAGATATGTAATTAGGTCTAGTATATGCACTCACATAACATATGCTTTTTATTCATGGTGACGGAATAACTTTTTTTTTTTTTTTTTTTGCACCATCACCCCAAGCTATGTTGTTTTCATGTACTTGGTCACAAACCGCCAGTAACGACTCTGTCTGCAACCCAGCAGTTACAGAGTTAATGTTACACCTACAGTACAGTCCACACACAGCCTCCCCCCCCCCTCCCCTCCACCCGTGCTAGCATTATTTTTTCAGCATGCTCAAACCAGCGGTTATAAAATCTGGCACATGCGAGAAAAAATTGCATTGCCAAGTGCTCATGCTCAACAACCAAATATGCTAGAAGCATCTGCCGACTCGCCGTTGGCACAATGCTTTTGGTCACATGCATGATATGTTTGGTCACAAAGTGTGCACAGCGCATTGGTGCGATTGGCGATGAGCACAATGCGTTTGGCTACAAACATAATGCGTATAGCCATATGCGTTTTTGTCCGTTGAATGCCAGCGGAATTAGTTTGCACGTTCTCGCCTGGCTCTACTAGCTTGCGCGTACGCGCTGGTTTTTTTGTTTTGTTTTGTTTTGTTTTGTTTTTTTTTTGCATGCGAGCACACATTTTAGAAATGCCAGCATAAAGGGACTTATGTGTGAGCTGTACTGTACTCATTGTGTGTTACATATCAGTTTAAGTTTCTGTTGTTTCTACACTATCCCTTCTGATTATATACTTCTGCAACTTATCATATGAATATTTACAGCTTCCTGCTTTGACCTTCGACAAGCCTCTCAGTAACATAACATGACAGAATATCCAGGTATTCTGCCAATATTAATGAATATGTCATTACTGACATTTTTACACTTGTTCAGATCTTGTAAACAGATTATCTTGGCGCCCGTTTGAGTTATCTGTTAGCTTCCATGATAAATTTTAAAACAACTGACTTCAGGCTAGACATGTTCTTGCTTCCAAGAAGGGTCTTTTATGGCAAAGCATTGTTTTATTGCTGAGAAATCTTTAGAGTTTAAATTGTTCTGGGAATTCTGTAAAATTCAAGTGAGCTGGGCTTTTCCAGATTCAAGAGAGCAAAAGTGTTAATATTTACTAAAGTGATGTTATCCAGAGTTTTATTCTTCCATTCTTGAAGAACACAGCCTATGCTAACCGAAAGTCAAAATGACATCCAATATGAGCTAGCATGAGAGCCGTGCCGAATAAATGTTTGCCCAAATGCAAAGTGGATTTCTTTCTGGACATGCATGATGATAACATATTACGTCAAATACGGGCTTGGAAGTTTGAAACAATTTTTTCTTGTCACGGCGTTTTAAGGTTGGTTTCATAGTTGTTATTATCATCATCACCATCATCATCATCACCATCATCATCATCATCATCATCATCATCATCATCATCATCATCATCATCATTATTACTGTTTTGTTTGTTTGTTTGTTTGTTTGTTTGTTTGTTTGTTTGTTTGTTTGTTCTTTGTTTCCGTTTTTTTCCTTTTAAGGGGGGGTGTCTGGAGGGAAAAAATGTTTGAGGGATATCCATGCCATATTGCTTTTTTGCTATATCTGAGTAAATATTGTACATAAATATATTATAACACTTTTTTTGAAAAACTTTGCATCCGCGTTTATTTTATTTTATTTTATTTATTTTTTTAATCTGACAAGCCTTATTTTTCAGCAGACATTTTCAGCTTCAATCTTAAATAAAATTTTTTAAAAACGGGATAGGTTTACACAAAACCGCGAAAAGGTTCGCACGAAACTGAATAAAATTTGAGAAAGGAGCTCAATTCACATGGAACAGTTATGGAATCTAGGGGCTGGCAGGGTATATTATGGAAATTCACATTTTGTACGCTTTAGATCCTTCTAAATATATAAGTGAGTCTGTTCGGAACCGTGAAAATAATAGAACAATACATTTCCTGAGCAGTGCAATTTCATGACATTTCTATCCGCTCAGCACACACGTTTGCGTTTCGATGCCAGCCAACTAAACTCCTTTTTACATAAAATTGGTGTCCCAAACACACCTCGCTACTCCTGTGATTCAATTGTTGAAAATGTTTGGCAAAATATCTCTGCTCCTTTCTTAGTGTACCGCGATTAAAATTTCATCCTATTGTTGTTCCTTTTGTCCTATTCACTTTGCAAGCAGTTTTGTATGGTATTCATGAATGTTTTTTTTTTTTTTTTTTGGTCAGAAAACGAAGACATTTTCTCAGCACCTCATGATATATCTTCGCTACGGGTTGGTTTAAACTAATAGGCTTAATAAGTTGGCTTAAAAGAATTGTTGAGTTCATGCATAGGCCTACTTGTACATGAAAGCAGTAAATAACAATGTTACGGTGTTTGAGTAGGGCATAGCTCGCTTTACCAATTGTAACACTGTATCCATGTAATTCCAATATTGTATTATTACGAAATAAGATATATTTAAACCAAATATATACATGTATAATACATACATCGCTCTGGAATCTCCCACGTCTTGCATGTACAATTAAATGTAGATGGAAAGTTTTACATTATTTCCAAAAGCAATTCGTGTTCTTATATTCTTTAATTTTCTCACATGGTGGGGGTTATTCTTTTTGGAATCGCCCTATCTGCCCATCACTCGTGGAGAATAATTTGCCCTATTTTTTAATAACGTTCTTATTGGTTTATTAAACAAAAGGATGGGAACTAATCTCTTACGCATATTCAGTTACGGGTCAAGTGAATGGGTCACGTTATCTAGGACATGGGTCAAATCAAAAGCCGTACGGTGATGAAAAGAATCCTCATTTTTCAGCGATGAGTGAAAATTTGATAAATAAATGCATGTAAAAGTTAGTCATTGTAACTTTTGATTACATTATAGAAATCTGGAACTGCATTTGTTGACGCACAAATCTACAGCTCTGCGTGGCTGTGCATTCAGTGGTGTGATCCGAAAATGGAACCAAAGACGGTAATTTCGAAGCTTGAAAAGTTACTCGACTAACTGGGTGCTTTGTGATTACTATTATCTTGAGATATGTGAGAAACAGACTCTGGCATTGACAAGCCGTGATGGATAACGTTTGTGGCACTCGTTGTTGTATTTTGCAGTTTTTGCCCGGCAAGCCTCGCAAAAACGGCAAATCCAACAACTCGTGCCACAAAGGTTATATTACAGATCGGATCGCACATGACAAATTTTCCATTTCCATATGGGCTCCAAAACGTGGTCTGATAATTAACTGCTAATAACACTTGTTATATTCTTTAAATAATATCCGTTTTAAAGAACTGACGATTGAACGTGTTTTGCTTTAATATAATAAAATGAAAGGCTGCACTGTCTCTGAATTATATTTAGAGAAAGACAGTACAGGAGACACTCAAACATGGCTAACGAATTTCTTGTATTGATGATATGAATGTGTTGCAGGATATTTGACTTTTTTTAGATAAATAATGTATGAAATTTTGATGCAAGGCACTCCCCTCAAATGAGACCAAAGAGTTGTATGTATTCAAGTTGAGTTATTTTATTTGACATGTTAAAAGTGTTCTGAAACTAATCAATCTGATGAATGTACGAATTTATATGATTAATTAAAAAAAGCACTGAGTTTTTCCTCTTGAGCGCATTAGTGTAAACTATTCATTTTAATTTCTATTTATTACACAACATTTTTGAAATAACTTTTATTACTGAATCATCAGAAGTCCCAAAGTTCTCTAAACAGTTATAGAATGCAATTTTAGAAATGACCTACATAACAATTGGTGATAACAAATATCGGCAAAATGCTGAGTTGTGAAATACTATGAATAAGTTCAGAATGTAAGAATGCATTATATAAACACGTATCGGGATCTAATTAACAGTGGACAGTGCTTTATTATTTGATTATTTAGTACACAGAATTGTGATTCTTAAAAATAGATTTTATTCAATAATGACAAAATTACATGCGAAACTAAACACAGAATTGACAAGTACAATTTATCTGGATCCCGCACCTATAAAATGTAGAAGTGACAGGAATGCTGAAGGTTGAAGTGATTGAGCCCACTGCACCACCTCCTGTTTAATAAGAGCAATAAGGAAAGTTTTGTCCAAACAGGAACTGATAGAGGGAGCCAGTGTATAGAAGTATTGTGAAATAACAGATTCCAGAACAAATTAGTTATAATATGTTGTATTTAAACGTAGTTTTCACTAAAATATGTGATTTTTCATAAAGATGAGTCGGATATGTGTATATAAGGACGGGCAGTGCTATGCTGGAGAGATACCTGACCTGAAGACTCTCAGTGATGCATCAAGGAGAAGAATAAAGTACTACATAGTAATCTACATGACACGCTCAATCCCTCTGCCATGTAATAAACCCACCACGCCACTTTATACTCGATGCTCATGCCGAATTCTCCGAAGCGTCCTATGTGGAAGAGTGTCCCATGATCGAGGTCTTTTGTTGATCAGATTTCATGACTGTACTTATTTCGGTAATTTACAATATATATATTTACCGCGATCATTTTTGAAAGAGGCACGTGCATCTGTGAATTGACACAGTAATTGGTTCAGGGCTTCCCGTAAATGACATAAACCACAAAATAGGTCATGAACATTATGTGTGGAGTTTCTAAAATCAGAGTATGGCGTTGTGAATATATGCTGAGTTCACCCTATTGTTTCATTTTACTTATATAAACCGCCAATCAAGGCTTTTTCTCCTTTGCCTCAAATCGTACAAAAAATTTTTTCGCCAATATGTTCTTGTCACTTATTCCACATGTTATATGAACAATCATAGAGCGTGGCCCTTTCCGAAGACACCTTCAGTGATGTGTCCTAGAGAGGCAAAACGTGTATACTAACTCGACAGGCACCATGTCGCTGTAACTAATCCAGTGATTTAGGCAAAAGAAAACGGTTTCCGGTCTGAAGTCTTTGTATCCCCGGGAATATAAATAAATAAAATAAGCAGAACGATATGCATAATTTGACAATGTCGATTGTTATTCGTCATGGTACCACTATGGTCAGTTATTGCTTGACTAGTTCAAACCGTAATTCCAATACCTTTGGAAGTTCCATATTCACCTTCATTCATTTTGTGAGCTATACATTTTCCGAAAACTTACAAACTAGAGAGTAACCAGAAATGCCATTAGAGTTCTTGGTACGCTGCAGCTTGACTTCACCGCTGAGTGGCAGATGCATGAATAGTTTTCCAACAGCATATTTTTTCAATTCAAACGAATAGATTGAAAAGTACTCTGCAAGGAAACCGATCCTAAAGGCGTATGGTCCAAAGAAATGTAAAAAAGTACGCAATTTCCTACTTTCTGTGTACATGCACAACGAAAACGTAGTGCATGGGCAAACAAAATGGGTTATTGAGCGGTTGCTGTGTATCGGCAGTCAATTGTTCGTATCGAAGTAGATTTTCAACTGATGAATGCACGGAATCAAAGGATTTTTTGTGTCTTTTATTTTGTCCTGTCTAGTGTTCGGAGAGACAGGACATGTAAGTTAGCCTCTATGCAGATTTTCTTTCTTTTTGCAATTTGCATACCATGTATTGCCTGATTAAATTGGATCACTGTACACTGTAACTTAAATAAAACAATGGGCCTAAATATAATTCGCCGATAACTATGATCGTGACTTTATGCTTAAATCTTGGTATAACATTGGACAGTTCATAGAAAAGATACTGAGGTATTATTAATGCTAGAACGCTTGAAACATATTTTACATTTTATTATATCTGACATTAAAATACATGACAACTTTCAGAATATTAGTGCAAACTATGACGGCTTTTTTCCATTTACGACATCTAAAACTCTAATATCCGGATCCTCTTTACGTCTGTTAGAGTAAATAATTCATCTGTAAGTGTGTGTGTGTTCTCTCTCTCTCTCTCCCTGTCTCTCTCTCTATCTATCTATCTATCTATCTATCTATCTATCTATCTATCTATCTATCTATCTATCTATCTATCTATCTATCTATCTATCTATTTCTGGTAATTTGTACATCTACAAAGCTGCTAGCTGGACTCCTGTTATTTATCTAGTACGTGCTGATCCTCTGTTCTGCTGATTGGGGGTATTTATGGTAAAATGACATAGACCCTCACCATTGTGGGCAAAATATATCACTGCTAGCGCTATCAACAAAATTCTGGGGCTTATGTTCCTCCTTTCGCAGGACTTCATGGAATGACAGACTATGTTTAGTTAGGACATAGCCTTTACAGATAACCTTCGTGAAGCACAATGTCCAAGTTCAAATAATTATTGACCTATATGGCAGTAATATGACGTGATATAAGTGCTTTACGACTTTATGAGTACGATCAATGTGTCCCTTATGACATCCAAGTCTAGCCCCTACAGACGACCTCCATCATGCGCGATGATGAAGCATTACCTAAAGTCTGTTCATTGAGACTTGACCATGAGGACTGGCTACCTGGGTGTCACATGAAGTAAGGAGGTAGCAGATATCCGAATGTGAGACAGTGGGCATGTCCTGGAACAGAAGGGTATGTCCAAGAAGACAAGCCGCTTCCCCATTGGAGTGTCAAAAAGCAAGTGCATTTGAGTGAATGATCATGTACGTGATAAAAGTAAAAGTCATCGCAAAAATACCAGTTTTTCTTCTACTGGCACTTCAAATGCCATGGTTCAAGACCCTGGCCAATTAATTCATGTATTTGAGGCTTTTTAATGGTTTGACCATGCATTTTGTTTAGATTTTTTTTTTTTTTAACTAAATTCGGAAATTATTATTTAAAGAAAAGTCTTATTTAAAGAAACCGGTAGAATTTTTACATTGTATATTACATTATCTGAATAAACATTAGATCGAAAGGAAAATAAGCCTAAAATCAATCAAATGTCTTCAGAATCAACAATTTTTGTTCAATTTTCATTGTATTAGGAGTACATTTTCTGGAACTAAATCACCTTAAAAGGCATAATTACCTGTGTTTGTAAAAGCATACTAAAATGTACTGAAACTAACTCTTTGGAAAACAACTTTGGAGTTTTATATTCCCCTCCGCTTAAAACACTTTGAATCTCACATTTTTGTTTTGCAGTGCAGTATAGCACTTGCAAGCCCAAAGGTACTGAAAGGCACAAAAACTTCCTCCATGCGAGCCACCATTTTGACCACTTAGATCAATAATGATCACTAAACCCGTCCCCATGTCCATGAATCATGTTACGAATGACATATCAACGGCTTCCACATGCTTTTTCTGTGGAGATGCCCTAAAAATGATGGACTGATCTCAAGAGATAGTTTCCTATGTCCAATCTAGTAATAGAATGGTATATTGAAGGGAAACGAAGCCTGTGTCGAAATAAATAGAAACATAAGAGACCCATGGACCCAATGCTCTGCTGACATGTAATTGGATATTTACTCATTAGGAGCTTGAAAGATATATACACTAGTTAGGATGTGATCACCATCACAAAAGATTCATTTCCTTAAATGCAATCCCTCTGTAACTTTGTGAAGTAGGTCAAGGTCATCCATATTGTCGGATGTTTAACTTCCACGTGTACGTATATTTGTGATAAATTCAGCCTCATTCTTTCCCAACATTTGGAAATTATTCTTTTAATAAAAAATCTAAAGTTCCCAAAAGCCAAAAGAATTATTTTTGTTCAAAGGGAAGGACTTGAAATGTTATAGCACTTTTGTGAAGAAAGTTTGCATTGCCATATTCGCACAGGAAAATAACTTTATTTGCAAAAGCATTTGTTGCCCATGAAGGGCTCGAAGTTGACCAGTTTGCGCCTTTTTGGCCGTCAAGCGGGCCCTGGGTCGGACGTCACGGAAGAGAGTCCATGTGAAACAATGGCGGATAGCCATAGAGAAAGCAGGAGCAGTAAGCACAGAATGAGCTGCAACTCTGTTTTAGCTGTCCCTTTTCCGAAGAAAACCTAACTGAGGACGAGGGGGCGATGTAGGGTTAGGAAGGGAGAAGGACAGAGAAATTAAGCCTTAGGCCTAGTGGAAGGAGCCACGGACGGGCTATGACAAAGACAGTATTTGCCGGTGCAACTGGGACTGAGTCTGTGCCCAACACTGACCATGGCGTAGCTGGCACGAAAGATCATCAAACCTGGAGCTAGGGAAGTTTAAACTGATAACACCAAGTTATCTACGACATATCTTTCCAAATATCCCGTTGCCTGATACAACTTTTAATTATTACACTCGCAGGCAGCTCAGTTTACTTCACTTTGCTCGTACTCGTACAGATCTGTTTGATAAGTCCTTTTATCCTTCTGCCACACGCCTATGGAACCTTCTTCCCTTAGATACTCAGAATGCCCTTTCCCTGTCACAATTTAAAAGGAAAATACAGACTCCTTCCCTATGCCCAGTGATTGACCCTTTTCTTCATTATATTGGTAAAAGAAAATCTGATGTATTACATGCTCGACTACGCATGGGCCGCAGCCAGCTTAACAACCATTTGTTTCAAATCGGTGTTAAAGATTCGCCTGATTGTGTTTGCGGTACTGCTATCGAAGATGTTTTGCATTCTTTTTCTCTTGTCCTCGACATTTGATTCCTCGCAATAAATTGCGTTTGGCTATGATAAACTTTGCTCCCTTCACACTTCAAACTCTACTTTTTGGTTCTCCGTCTTGTAGCCTTGAAAATAATAAATTGATATTTCTCGCTGTTCAAGAATATATTGATGACACAAAAAGGTATCAATTTGATGCCATTATATACTTGTATCACATGACAGGTTCTAATCACAAGTTCTTGATGGAAATAACCGGGTCAGTTGATTCGTTTCATGAGTGCCCCACTATCTGTCTTGTCTTTGTTATGTTCTATTCCTTCATTTATTGTTCTTCAGTGTAGTGTCCGTTGTCCTCGTTTTGTAATGCTTAGCTATATACTCTGCTTCGTCTTGTCCTGTGATATTGTCTGATTTCTCACGAGGGATAAATATAGGGCTGGCCCTTCTTCCCAATTGAATAATGAAATATGTTTAAACCAAACTGATAAAGGATGTTTTTAGATGCTTTTCAAAAGTCATTGCGCGAAAATTTCTGTATAAGTGACTGGTTAAGGTTTACGGCAGGCCATCTTGCGAGGTTGATACCGGCAGTGTCCGCTGCACGCGAAGTACATGCCGGGATATGTTAGACAGTGTAAATGTAAACTGAAAACCAGTTGAATTTGAAATCATAGACATAGGCCTACGCCAGCGGACTTTTAGTTTTATTCTATTTAGTGATTAAAAACAAGGCTTTGGATACGTGAAGATAAACAGTCGCATTAAAAAGCATGCGGCAAACTTCAAAGAGGGGAACACACAAGCACACAGGAAACAACGGAAAAAAGAAAGTCTTGCTCCTAGGTCACTCACATGTGAAATACCTCGATCCAACAAGAATTCTGCCACAAAGCACTCATACTGTGAAAAAACACATCGCCTACACTACGAGAAGAAACAAGAGAATATCAAGCTACTGTCAGCGGAAAATATGATATTGTCGTCCTACACCTTGTGACAAATGACATTAAATCTGAGACATCATCAGACAAGGTATCCTACGAAACAGTAGATATGGCAGAATTTATAAAAGCTGCAGGCACAACCAATGGAGTTATCATCTCAACTGCTCTGCCTTGGCTAGATGACACTAAGATGGATCTTAAGGTACAAGCAACAAACTCATTAATAAAACTCAAAGCCAACAACAGGAACGGGATAAAAATTTGTGAAAATTACAACAGCTTCATGCGACAAAAGAAGCAACGACGCAACCTCTACCATGATAAAACACACCCTAATGATCAAGGTTGCAGATTACTACCTGCCAACATTAAATATGCTATGGAACATAGCTTAAGAAGACAGAGAAATGACAGATACAACCAAACTACAATGAGATTCTGGCAAGGCCGCCAGAATCCGAACTACCATTAAACTGTCGAATATACATATATGCTATTGAAACAGATATATGCTCATGAACTGTGAACATACATTGAGTATTATGACATGGAACATCCATGGTCACAAACATATTGTTTGCGGCCAGTCTGTCTCAAAGTTTGTAGATCAAGACTCCATAGAGTATTTGAACAAACATGACATATTTGGTTTAATAGAAACACATGCTGGCCCTGACATTCATACTGAAATCCCTCATTATAAAATCGACGAAAGTACACGCCAAAAATTAAAAAAAAAAAATAAAAGCATGATTCTCCGGTGGTATAGCTGTGTTTATTAAAGAAAGTATTAAGTGTGGTATTGAATTTATTCTTATTAAAAACCCAGATATTGTGTGGATCAGACTGAAGAAAACATATTTTCATATAGCACAAGATTTATATCTAGCTACTGTTTGCGTGCCATCTGTAAATTCCTCGTATACGAGCAAAATTGAAATCTTTGAGACACTCTTATGTGAAATATGTAAATATACGCTAGAAGGAGGCAAATACATCTTAATGGGCGATTTTAATGCTTCAACAGCAACAGAAAACGACTATGCAACCCCCAGTAAAGCAGATGCTGATCTTATCCCTTTACTAGAAGACAATTTTTGTGATATACCATTGATTCGGTCAAGTGTGGACACACGAAAAGTGGATATACATGGTTGTGTCCTCACTCCTCTGTCAAATTCTGACCATGCGATCGTTTTCTGCTCTCTCTCACTATCACACTTTAAAGACCGCCCGCTCAAACGTCATGTTTGGGATTACAATAAAGCCAATTTCACTGAACTTAATTCTACTCTCTTAACAGCACCTTGGAACACAGCCCATGAAGTCTATGATAACCTTGACGACATTGTTTCATACTGGTCAGAATTGCTTCTCTCCACTGCCAAGGAATTTATACCCTTTAGAGAAGTCACCATAAGACCTACAGACAAGCGTTGGATTACTACCGAGATAAAAAAGCTTATTCGTTTCCGCAATCGGGCATGGAAGCGTTTTAAGAATATAGCTAACCTGCCACGACCCTATACACTCGAGGTTTCCATGAAGGTCGAGAAGTTTTACCAGTTTTACAAGAAGTCACGTAACCATGTCCTTAACAAAATTCGAAAATCGACACGTTCTTACTTTAATAAATTACGTTCTAAACTGGACGATAACGAAATAAATCCAAAACAATGGTGGAGCTTATCTAAGTCTGTCTTGGGATCTAAAATCCACCAGGGGATTCCACCAATAATTGAAAACGACCAAATTATATCCTGCAATGCAAAAAAATGTGATATTTTTAATAACTATTTTGCAAGTCAGTGCACAAATTCTTCTGACATTGACTCCCCACCATTGCCTGAATTTAGTCACCGCACCGAGTCTAGACTAACTGAAATCACTTTTTGTGAGCAGGACGTTTTGAAAGTATTATTGTCTCTAAGACTTACTTCTGCAACCGGGCCTGACAATATTGGCAACATCCTTCTAAAAAATACTGCTCACTCCATCTGTAATCCTCTCACAAAAATATTTAAACTTTCTCTTAACCAAGCTTACTTTCCCTTGTCCTGGAAACGTTCAAATATTTGTCCTGTCTTCAAAAAATCTAACAGACAAATAAAAAGTAACTATAGGCCAATATCCTTACTCTGTAATGTTTCTAAAGTCTTTGAACGCATAATGTTTAATGCCCTCTATGAATATTTAACTGCAAACGATCTCCTCACACACAAAAATTCAGGTTTCAAGGCAGGCGACTCAACAATCAATCAACTTGTCTACCTACTTCATATTATATATAACGGTCTAGAGTTATCAAAAGAGGCCAGAATGGTATTTCTTGACGTCTCTAAGGCTTTCGACAAGGTATGGCACCCTGGACTCCTCTTCAAACTCAAGCAGCTTGGCATATCGGATCATCTTGTTACCTGGGTTGAAAGTTATCTATCTAATCGCCTCCAAAGAGTTACTATTCATGGTCAATCTTCTGCCTGGCTTCCTATCCAGGCTGGAGTGCCTCAGGGATCTATCCTTGGGCCCCTCCTTTTCTTGGTTTATGTAAATGACCTAGTGGACAATCTCACGTGCGAAGTGAGATTGTTCGCTGATGATACTAGCATACTCGAAATTGTCAATAACCCTGTTCAATCCTCACGCCACCTGAACACCAATCTGTCTCTAATACATTACTGGGGCAGGCTATGGCGAGTGTTATTCAATGCCACCAAATCACTATCTGTTATATTTTCTGTGAAACGAGTGAAACCTCATCATCCGCCAGTTTTCTTGCGTGGGTCTCCGATTCCTGAGGCAGACATTCATACACATCTTGGAATCACTTTGAGTGGTGACTTATCTTGGCAAGCCCATATCACACGGACTACCAATAAAGCTGGTCAAAGAATTTCTTTACTGCGTAGGTTCAAGTATAAACTGTCACGCAAATCCCTGGTCAAACTATATTGTTCTATGATCCGTCCAATCCTTGAGTACGGCTGTGTTTTATTCGACAACTGTGGTAAAGTCCTGTCTGATCGATTGGAATCGATTCAGTATAATGCCGCTAAAATTTGTACAGGTGCCTTGAAACATACATCACATGTTAATTTACTTCGTGAACTTGGCTGGTCAACTCTTGCAGACAGACGTAAATACTTTAAGCTTGTCCTCTTTTACAAAATGTACCACAAACTGACTCATTCTTATCTATCTAATCTAGTACCCCCTCCTCCTGCTGGTCGTGCTCTCCGACATTCAATGTCGGTGCGCCCCATTAGATGTAGAACATCGCGTCTGTCTAACTCTTTCCACCCAGATGCTATCAAACAGTGGAATAACCTGCCTTCCGACATCAGAGATTCGCTTTCTCTACATATATTTAAATCGAAACTTAAAGCTACTCTTTTAGCCACAGACACTGTTCCCGAGTTCTATCTCCATGGTGACAGATTTGCTAATATTTGCCACACGCAATTACGCCTAGGATTCTCTAGACTAAACTCCCACCTTCACAAAATTAACATCCTTCCTGACCCATCCTGTGCCTGTTCTTATCCCACTGAAGACTCCAAGCATTTTCTACTCTTCTGTCCCTATTACATCGTTCCGAGAAACAGATTACTGAATACTGTTATTCCTTTGATTGCTCCGGGGGTTAGCCCGCATCTTATAATTCATATTGGTAGTGATAGGTTAGTTGAAATATTTCTCCGTGGCAGTAACGAGCTTTCGAGCTGCCTGAATATCCAGATCTGTGATGCTCTCCATCAGTACATTATTGATACCAGGCGCTTTAACGACTAAATGTTTCCGTTACTGTTACTGTAGTATTCATCGGTTGGACTATGCAAATTTATTTGTATCATACCTTTTTTCTTTAATGGGTAAATAGTGAACTCAATTCATATTGGTTTAACTTGTATCTTAAATGTAATCAAACTTTGATATTAGTACAGAGTTTACATAGATATAATTCATTGGTAACATTTGTTCTGTCATGTGTGTCTTGTATATACTTACTGTGTGTCTCCATGTTCTGGAGAACCCATGTATTAGTCATTTCGATGTACTATAGGGCTATCCAGACTAAATAAATACGTTTAAAAAAAAAATATATATATATATATATATATATGAATCATTGTTGGAAATGTGCATCTCATCTGGCCTACGGATTGTTAATGGCCGCAAATTAGGAAATATTGTAAACACACGTGCTACAGCCACAGTGCAAAGACCCCCACTTGTATATATTACGTAATAGCCGAGCACAACTTATTCTCTCAAGTCAAAACTATGCAAGCTGGGGAAACAAACTGTTCTCAGATCATTGTAGTCTCATTCTCAACTTAACTGTAAACCCAACAAGAATGTTAAATTCAAGTGGCTATATTGTACAATCTAAACTTAACCCTCTCCCTCCTTCTTCTACATGGAAAAAAAACAATGTCGTGAACAATTCAAATGTGCATTGACAAACCTGTATAGAAAAGATCTGAATAATCTTATGGTGGTAGACAATCAAAACAATATACACGACAGGTGTGATATCGATTATATGGTAACTGATCTTAACAATGTAATCACCAAAGCTTGTAAACTGTCGCTTAGGGCAAAACGTAACTCCCCTCATAGAAGGAAACGCTTACCGAAATATGCTACTAAAGAAACTTACAGCTTGTATTATGAAGTCAAAAAGAGGACAAAACTCTTTCATAAAGACCTTACGATTATAATATTCGAAAAACGTATTATGCAAACAAAAAGCGATTTCCAGTACAAAGTAAACAGAAAGAAAAAGAATTCCGTTGCAGAATATTAAACACTTTAGACAATATTTGGGAAAGAAACCCCAAAGACTATTGGAACTTAATTAACGAGCTTGAAAGTGTCACAAAAGTTAAAAGAAATCCAAGTGAAAACATGGATCCCAGGGAATGGTTTTCTCATTTTACTCAATGAGTCGAAACGAAGAATCACAAAATCGAACTATTCATAACATGGTACGATCATATCTCGATTCGAACCAAGGTCGATCATTCTCTACCATCGATTATAGGATATCAGAATCTGAACTTTATACAACGGTAGATAATCTAAAGACAGGAAAATCACCGGGTAAAGACGGAATTATAAACGAAATGCTCAAAGCAGGCAAATATATCCTAGCTCCCATCTTGGTCAAAATGTTTAACAGAATACTTTCTTCCGGTTTCTTTCCAACAAACTTGGAAAAATAGTCTCCTTACCCCAATACACAAAGGTGCTTCACCAAGGGACTTAAATATGTTCCGTGGAATATCCTTAAATAGCTGTCTATTGAAATTATTTTGCTCTATTATCAGCAAACGCTTGGTGAAATATCTAACTGAAAATTCAATATCAAATGAATACCAAATTGGATTTAAGAAACATTGCCGAACAAGTGATCACATTTTTGTGTTGCGAACTCTCATTGATAAATATACTAAGATTTTGTGTAAAAATAAATTCTTGTATGCTTGTTTCATCGACTTCTAGAAAGCATTTGACATTGTTTGGCATGATGCGCTCTTGTCTAAACTAATGAAATACGGAATCAATGGTTACCTTCATAGCATAATAAAGGACATGTATCAAAATTCTGTTACACAAATCACGTTTTCCAAAGGCATTTCTGACGACAAAATCTTACGAAAAGGCGTTAAACAAGGATGTGTTTTGAGTTCAACTTTATTTAATTTGTATATTAATGATCTCCCTAGAATTTGTGACGATAGCTGCGACCCTGTAACCATGAGAAACAAAACAATCAGCCTCGTTTACGCTGATGACCTTATTCCACTACCTGAAACCGAAAAAGGACTTCAAACTAGCTTAGCTAAATTACATGTTTATTGTCAGGACTGGAAAATAAACATAAACATTAAAAAATCCAAAATAATGATTTTCAACAAATCCGGTAAAAATATAAAAAAAGAAGTTCGATATTGGTGGGAACTTACTAGAAAACGTAAGCAGTTAAAGTTATCTCGGAATTGAAATATCTCTTAATGGTTCATTTAAATATACTATCAAAAGACTATGTGAAAAAGCAAATAAAGCCCTTGGGAGATTAAAACGAATTCTCCCAGTCGATGAAACAAGCATAAAACAACAGTTGAACTTGTTTGATAAGCTGATCTCCCCGATACTACTGTATGCATGTGAGATATGGGGACTTATATTACAACTCCGTCCAAAAGAATATTAAACAATAAGCTTTCTGGATACTTCATACTTAAACTATGAAAAATTCTATATGAATTATCTACGATATTGTCTTGACGTCCACCTCAAAGTCTACATCTAACATTGCAGTCTTAAGTGAACTTGGCAGAGTACCCCTTTCCTTAAAGATACTAACTCTAGTGAATAAAAACTTTTTTTCGAATTGTTAATATGCTACCAGAAAGCTTACTGTATAACTGTTGTTTATCTAATATAGATTCCCCAAATACGCATTCCTCTCAATGGACCAGTACAATCAGAGATACATTTTTAAGTATCAATCTGGAAGATATTTGGCACAACAAAGGAAACAATACAGGTATATTTCTCTCTAAATTATTCAAGTTGGCGATAAAGAACAAATTTCATACACGATGGCAGGAAGATCTAAATTTACAAAGTGGTGAAGATAAAAAATTACGCACTTTTTCTCTTTTCAAATCGAATTTAAATACAGAAATGTATCTTTACCACGTAAAAGATTTCAAAATACGTAAAAACATCACTCGACTCCGCATAAGCGCTCTTAATTTATATATTGAAATTGGTCGACATAAAAGACCCAACAAAATTACCGCTACGCAAAGACTTTGTGATACCTGTAAAGAAATTGAAAACCAAAGGCATTTTATTTTGGCTGGTTCCAAATTCGACCAACCAAGAAAGAAATTTCTCGACCACATAACACAAATTTTCAATTTAGATAGCCTTGACGAGGTAAGCGTATTTACAATCATTATGAGCCTTAATGACACAGAATTAATATCCAAATTTGGCATCTACATAAAAGAATGCACAGAAATTAATGGACCTCTCGGACTTCACTTTACGTTTTACCCCCCCTCCCCCACCCACCAACCTCCACTTGTGTAAATTTGCCCTGCCATTGCAACATTGATCTATACATGCTTCAGCATACCTTACCGTTTGTGTGTTAATTTTTCATATACTTGTGTTTTTGTAGTGTCATATTATATTGTTATGGCAAAATGCCACTGTTTGTTATATACATGGTTCAGCCAATAAAGCTCCTATCATATCACAAGCACTTGACCATAGCTTGAATGCACATAAAGTCATAAGCCACACAACCGAAAGTGCTACTGTTTTACCTGTCCTAGAACTGCAACGGCGCAAGATAGCCTGCCTTCTCGGTTTAGACATATTTTTATGGGGGAAAAAAGATCGGGAGCAAGGGCGTAGCCCTGTAAGAATCCCTTTCGCATAAAAAAGAAAAGAAAAGAAGGCATGGTACTGCAAAAACACAGGGTAGACATCACTGAACGCAGACAATTGCACACAAGTCACAAGACAGCAAAACACCGATAGAGTTAACGGCCTGCCTTCTTATTATAGGCAATAATCTGGCAGAACTCAGAAACCTAAACTTAACCCAGTCACTTAAGTAGGAATTTTCGCAAAATGACTTTTGAAAAGCATCCCTTACCAGTCTAATCTTCCCAAGTGCCAGCTTTGGTCATCCTCCGTTGTGCTCAGCTACGGCATGATCATTGCTGGGCACAGACTCGATCAGTCCCCGGGGATTAGTCCCAGTTGCACCGGCAAAGGCCGGCTTTGTCGTGGCCCGTGGCTCCCTCCAACATCGGTTCACTACAGACGTACAGAGTAAGGGCCCTAACACATTGGACTTTGCGCCGGTCGGTCGAGTAGTTGTCGGCCGGCTGAAGCTTTGGTCGACTCGTTCGAGTTGAACACGCAAGGGCTTGTAGCGGCGATGAAACAGATCAGAGAGCTCGAACACACTGTCATTCAATCGGCGATTCAGGATTCGCACGAACGTTGCACGAGCGTCTTGCGACTTATAACGGTCAAGGTGTTTCAGCGCCGCGCGGAGTGGCATTTCCGCGCCGATTTTCAAACACGCACGATTCGATCAACATTCTTTGATATTGCCGCAAGGGTTTCCACACTCGTGCAAGTATTTGCGTCGCACGTGTTTATCTGCACAATGCAATTCTTTTGAGCCACACACACTGAGGTGACCTGAGATTAGCCACGATCGCTTGGGTATGTGGGTGCTTGTTTACCTTACAAAAAAATATACGGACGGGGTTCAATTTGACCTGCTGTATTTGTAATTGCTTTGGCGCTGAGTTTGTTCACGTGACCAGCGACCTCGATCACATGATCTACATTTGTATTTATTCATTGACTTTTCAAAAGCATGTGATCGGGTGCCAAGAGGCTCTCTGATCAAAGTACTGAAACGGATTGGATGTGGTTAAGTTATGCTGTTAGCACTTGTATCTTTATTCAAAGTTTCTTAGAGCATTTTAGGTTTAGCTATTATTTCTTCTGTTATAGGAGTTCCCCAAGGCTCCCCAATGTCTTGTTTTTTGTTTATCACATTTGTTAACGATTTGATACGAAGCTATAAGGAGAAATGCGGATGGGACAGCTTTCATAAGTGGTTGCATATCCTTATGCTCATGGATGATACCGTTTTAATGGCTAGTTCCCGGGACAAGTGCAGCCAGAAACTGAATATTTTTAATGAGTTTTGTAAAACAGCTGGAATGGTGATAAACGAAGGAAAACTAAGTTTATGGTAATCAACGGTGATCAGTGTGATAAAGCACCAATCACAGTAGGCACAGAGGGTAGTTTCACCGTAAAGTATTGCGAGAGTTACACCTACTTAGGAAGTAATTTTACAGCAGATGGTAGTGCATGGTCGGCTGTTAAGCAGCATGCACAGGCTGTGAGCATCTTTAAAAGTGAACAGCATTTTTCACTAAACACCAAGCTATGCCATGGTGAAAAAGAAAGTGCTAGACGCAACATTCATGGCGGCCATTTTATATGGTTGTGAAACCTGGTTCAATGTTAATGTGCGGAAAATTGAAAGTTTGTATCTTTAGAAAAAGTAGGAATGTGGATACAAAAAGACCTCGTCCATAATTTACTACAGGCTTTCTCCAATGGCATTGATCAATTACATACAGCTCTTAAAGCACTATCATTTCGAGACATAACAAAAATCAATGAATATTTGGGTCTTACTGATTCACAACACACATTTCCGCAAAATTTTTGTGAAATTGTGTACGCTTACACAACAAATATTCGGAAACCAGATCCTAATAAGAAAAAATTAGATCAAATGTTTTGCAGCATTCCTTTCAAACACAAAATTATTGATTCCCTAAACATTCAGTCCCTTTTCAAACTGAAATTTCTTTGTAACATGATTCCCAAGGAGTGCAAAATAAAAGATCCCCCCATCATTTCCTATAAATTAGGCAACAATATTGGACAAAGTATCATGAATTACAAGAAATTTCTGGCTTCAATTACTCTTGAAGATATCGGAGCGAATCATAATTGTGACTGTATGTCTAACAGTAAATATTCTAATTTTGTTGATGCATACCACAAACATGTATTTACAGGTAATTTGGATATTATACATAATTCAAGTTTAAAAGAAATTATGAAAAAAGGTAAAAAATTTCGGATGTGTCCTAAGTTAAACATTGACACTATTTTTCAGGATACATGTGATGCATTTGATTCCTACTGTATGAAATGGGCCAAGAAAGAAAAAATTGAATTTCAGAAATTTGAAGGATGGTTATCAAACTTGAAACGAGTCTTTAGAAATAGAATTTATCGTTACAAATCCCACATTAAGAATTTTAATACGGTTAATCTAAAACAACCTGAAGTTTCAAAAGCAGTCAAAGAACTACAAGAAAGATTTGTAGTCACTAACATAGACAAGGCAGGGAACAATTTTGGGATCATCTGCAAAAAATATTATCTGGATGTTTTGAAAAAAGAACTTGGTATAAACAATATTTCAGACATAAGAGGAAATGACGTTTATAAATTACACAAACAATCCATTGATAATTTGATAGATACACATAAAGATGAGATGAAAAGGAATTTTAATATCCAAATTTCTGAAGAGGACTCCTCTACTCCACTTTTGTTCTGGATACCCAAATTACATAAAAACCCTTTTAAATCTAGATTCATAGCCGGTGCTGCAAAATGTACAACAAAACAATTATCAAAAGAAGTAACATTGTGTTTGACTGCAATTAGGAGTCATTTTCGTAAATACTGTAATGCAGTTTCTAGAAACTGTGAAATAAATTTTTTTGGAGTATAAACAATTCTTCCGAGTTTGTATCTAAAATCAAAGATGTTAAAGCTAAAAATATCAAATGTTTTGATTTTTCTACACTGTACACAAATCTACCCATAGATGAAGTCAAAAGTTCTCTTTCAGAATTAATAAGCAAAATGTTTAAACATAATGGTAAACCATACATTAATATCAATTCATATACAAAGAAAGCATATTGGTCACACAATACATATTCAAAAAGTAACGTTAAATCTTACACTGTTGAAACTTTGATAGATGCCATAAAATTTCTTTTGGATAATACTTTTGCTCATTGCGGACCACTGGTTTTTCAACAAATAAAAGGCATTCCAAAGGGCAGCAACTGCTCCCCTTAACTGGCAGATTTGTATTTAACCTGGCTTGAATTTAAGTATAAGGATCAATTGATGAAAAGGGACTTTCAAATGGCTATAAAATTATCAAACAACGCAAGATATATTGATGACATTGCTTGGGTAAATGTACAAAATTTCAGTGAAATTGCTAAAGAAATTTACCCAAAAGATATCCCTTTGGAGGGTAACAATTCAGATGGTTTCAGAGATGTGTTTTTGGACTTGGATATTCAGGTCACTAATGACAGGTTTTGTATTTAAGTCTATCACAAAATAGATGAGTTGACTTTGAAGTACTTAATTATCCTTTCCCGGACAGTAATATTTCGGATACTATTGGATATTATACATTTTTGTCACAAATTTTGAGATTTGGTCGTATTTGTTCTAAATTTCAGGACTTTGCATCAAGAAACAAATTTATTTACAATAAACTTGAGTCAAGAGGATTCAAAGGTGTACTTTTGATCAAATATTTCTACAAATTTTGCTGTAAATATCCCGAGATGGTTAAAAAGTTTGGCTTCAATAATTTTAGAGATTTTAGACTTGCCTGTTTTGCTACTTAATTTTATCTTTTGACACCATTATGTTTAAATGTTCACCTTTCGGACATTTTAGGCTAGCTTGTTTTCTGTTAGGTAAATCCTCAGGGGCTACAGGTAGCAAGAAGCAGCCTACGACAGTTACAAGCTTGCCTAATTGTACTTGATATCTGGTTAATATTTTCATTGCATTCTCTTGACATAAATACAAAAGACTTTCATTCTTTTCTGACTTGCCCTATAATTCTACTGTTAACATCCAAAGATTGTTAGAAAGTTTGGCTGCAATAATCTACAGTTTTTTTGGACTTGTCTGTTTTGCTACTTAACTTTATCTTTTGGCATGTTTCTGTTTTAATATTCACTATCAGACATTTTAGGCTTACATGTTTTCTGTTAGGTAAACCCCCAGGGGCTACAGGTAGCAAGAAGCGGCCTACGACAGTTGCATGTTTGCCTAATTGTACTTAAAATCCTGTTAAGAAAAATTGTTTTGATAGCATGTTTTTGACATAAATGCTAATGACTTCCATTCTTTTCTGATATGCCTAAATGCACATTTACTCACTATTAAAAAATTACTCAAAATTGACAGTATTTTCTCAAGTGTCACAAACCTGACACATTAAGTTGACTCATTGACTCAGGATTGGCAGTTAAATAGAGCTTAATTGTTTGAGGAGTAGGTGTCATCATTAAGTTTTTTTTGCATCTCTGGTACAGGATGTACATTGTTGCAGTACTTGTTAGAATTTTCCTTGGTTTGTACAGGTGGTCTAGCTGCAACTGTTTATTTTACAATCACTGGGACTGAATATAATGCCCCAGCTTGTTTCCATTTCTGTTAAATCTTGGCGGATGGTTTAACTAGGAAAAGCTGTCCAGCTAGAAAGGGTACATTTTGGTTCAGGGGTAAGTCAAATTGTTCTTATCTGAACCTGTACTATGAAAATTTGGTAATTATGGTTTGTTTGACAGGTATTCTTCTTTGATAGGAAGCTCTGCATTTATAAGCAAAACTTCACATATTTAGCTAATTCATCAATTGCCACGTTCATATTTATTCATTATTATGTGGGTTGTCTTTGCTGAATATTTAGCTTAGGCAAGGAGCCGCTACTCAGAGAGACATGTACGGGTAAAAGGCTCCGAAACATATTGAATCATGTACAAGGAAGAATTTTTTTTGAGAAAATGCTAACTGAAAGGCATGGTATGTACGATGACCTCCCCCCCCCCCCCCCGCCCCCTATTCTTTGCACTTAATATGAATAGAACTGGAGGTACAAGTACTGGCATATATATAGACTCGTTGTTGGCTATGAACGATATCCTTGGAAGTGCTATGCAAAAACTGAGAAATAAGATTGCCAATTCAGTGAAATCTAAGTATGTCATGTGCATGAAGATTAATCCAAACTTGTCAACACACTGTGTGTATGCTAAAGACCTCCGCGACTATATACCAGAGATGGTTCGAATATCGTTCTCAAGAAGACGCTTTTCATTGCATAGACTTCGCATAGAGACTGGGCGTTGGTAACGCATCCCACGTGACCAAAACCTGTGTATTTATGGACTCGTACAAAACGAGTGCCATGTAGTACAGTGGTGCCCTCTGGTTGAGGAAATTTGCACGAGATTTAATAGACAGCCTTGGCTGTACCCACAGTGTGTAATAGAGGCCAAGGTCTCAAATGACTTTTTGCTGTGTTACATGAAATTTTGACGTTTTACTTACAGTAACTTGTGAAAGACTTTCTCGTATAATTATTATAATGTGATGTCTTATGTTGCAGCGGTTTTGAATATACACTATGTATGTACTGTTTTGGACCATTATTGCGTCATTAAACTACTGCTGCTACTACTACTACTACTACTACTACTACTACTACTACTACTACTACTAGCATATATAGATGTTCCGCGTTGTGCTCCCAGTCTCATAAGTTTGTAAGTTAGGGGTTCACACAGGTGACAACGCTGATTTACTCTTCAAACATGAATTCCTCGGGGGGGGGGGGGGCGAACGGCGATTTTTTTTTTTTTTTTTTTTTTTTTTTTTTTTTTTGCATTTCATTTTTTCTTATTCTGCCACATAAAAATGACAGCTAAAAAATCCATATTACAAAAATCAAAAACAAAAAAAAAACATTTGGGGGTGATTGCCTACTTTAGTGCGAGTCTATTTAGGTGCAAAACTACCGGAAGTACTTGTATGCTTAACCGCCGAAACAGGCCTGGATGAAACTCAACATTCACAATCATTATCAAGAAAGCAAGAACAGACTATGAGGAAAGCTTGATAACATAAGTACGAGTAGGGCCTGCTGCACCAGAATAAATATATTACTTGTTGAGAACTTGTACTAATTTAGCGATCAACTTATCTCACACTTACCATGAACGCACATGTGGTGTTGGTTTGATTTTGAGATTCCGTCACGTAAATACATAAGTTTTCAAGCTGGTTGCTACAGTTTTACCAGTTATTTGTTCGTATTTCATACTCAATGCTAAAATTCGAGTCTGCTTCAGAATCTGTCAATCTTTTTAGCCAGATCTAAGCCATGGGCATAAAAAAGTGATAGAATCACTTTCTTGCGTGACGTAATCACATAACTCCCACTGTTTTTGTATATACTACACCTGATGCAGGCGTGCATACTGCAAAGTAAATACAAATGATGTGACAATTTCCGTTTTGAGTATGGTTGAATGATTACAATACAAATTGCAATAATCTATGTACCTTTAAATCCATTTTCATAAGTAATTTTATTGACTACCTTAAAATCATAATGCAAACAGTTTCTTTTTCACAGGTTATTGCGTGATTCCGTCATATCCTGTTGTATAAAATCGCATAGAGTAACCATAGTGCCATAACTTATACTCTATTTGATGAAACAAATCCACATTTAAAACCCGAAATTGAATTTTTCATTCTAGTCCCCAGATCTTGCATATTATGCGTCATGAATCCACCAAAGTGTGTGTGATGGAATCACCAAATAATAGTTGTTTTTATCATATAACTAGCATATTCAATCAAAGCACTCTGCAAAAGTACAATTTTAAATAAATATATGTTATCCTCACATTAGGCGCTAATTATTGGCATTCTGTCAATGAAATGGGGAAATATTGTAAGGCAGATCTTCAAGAAATAAACAGTTGTTGGTAAAACAAAATCCCCCCATTAGGCCAAAGTACAATGCTTCAACTTTTCTAGAATTGACAGTATTCCCAACACTAAAAATTACGATGAGTATGATTAATAAATGAAAATATGATGGATACGAAATCTGTTTCCACACTGGCGACGGTCCTTAAATATTAAGACCAACCTGAGCACGTCTTTTCGAGAACTGTCGATGCAAATAAAGAAGTTCAATAAACAGTAACACACTTTGGTTACATGACCATACTAAACGTCACTTTTTGCCTATATTTACCTGAGTAATGGTGAACTACTACGAAAAACCTAATCATATGACCAGCGTTTCTGGATTTTATTGTCAACAATTGTAATAATGATAGAGGGAAATTCACTAATTTACGTCAGCGATTTTTGATGACATATTGATATAGATTGACATTGCATTGATTGTGTACAAGCTAAAAATTGTACTTTTTGCGGGCAACTTTACAGTGAATTATATCGGCCTCGTTGTGGTTGTAAAAATCTCAATCACATGTCTGGACTATTCAAAACCAATTTTAACATTTTCCAGGTGCATTCGATAATTGTCGATAGGTCTGTGGGCATGCGCAGATATCTTGATTGCCCCTATATCCTTCTTTCTTGCTTGCTTTATGATGGTGGCAAGATACATGAACATAATACTAAGTTGTACAATTTGAATTATACTAATCAGTCACATACATATATGTATCAAAACATTAAACCCCACACACCTTCCATATATCTGATACCTAAATTAAACTTCAATTTCATGTCTTGGAGTTTACTTCCAGTAATCAGGTTTGTATGTTGAAACTGCCAGACGCGACTTTTAAAAATTTTTCTTTCGGAGAACACTTCCATATTTAAGTTTTTTTAGATCACAGAAAGTCTTGAAATTTTCTGTTTAAGAAACGACCAGAGCACTTTTTTGTGAACAATAAGACTATGTTACATAGAACTTTCTTTTCAATATAGGCAATCTGAGCAATGCAAGTGCACAAATGAACTTTTATGCAAATCTAGATGTAGGGGTAACATGAGGTAATATGGTCCCCCTGTGGATTTTTTCTTGGAAAGCAAAGCGTACATCCATATAGATGAAAATAATCAGCCTGTTACATTCCTTTAGCATTAAAGACCTACACAATTTTGACCAGCAGACTAATATATTTTTCATTTTGGGGGGGCAAAAAGAAAACTACAAACATTCCCGTATTTCCCGTGTAACATGAGCATAGCCACAAAGTAATATGGGTTCCTGCTACTTCAAGTGGAATGTAATAAAAGTACATAGTTTTTTTTTTACTCAAAGCATCCATAGGGAGTAATTAACAGCTTCATATTTTGCCCTTGATTAAATTGTCTCCAGAATCGTACCTCAGGTTAAATGAAAATGCAAAGAAAATCATATAAAATATCAATGCAAAGGTGTGCATACTCCCCCCCCCCCCCCGCACAGAAGGGGTAATGTGGGTATAGCTGATACATGCCATAAGTTTATGCTATAACCTAACAATATACATCCAGTTACTCATATAACCACCATATCAAAAGGTGAGCCTACTTATCTTTACGTCCAAAGTTTTTGACAGTGAATTTACAACTAACCGTTCCTCTCAGAGAACAAAGTACAGGACGTGTTTCACATGTTGGTCACATACCTTTTGAACTGTAACATACATTTCCACCTCCATGTAATCTTTAAAGTAGAAGAAAATTTCTAAGTTAATACCCTACATTCTTTAAGCACCACCGAAAAATGAACCAATACAGACCATGAAGTAGTTAAAAATAAGTTGATTTAGGTCGATTTAAGTATACAGTTCCCTCACTCACAAATTTTCTTTATTTGTGAGGTAAGTTTCATAAATGTAGTCCAGTTAATAAAGAGTTATAGTGAAGAAAAACATTGGATGCAAAAACATTGCACAAACCCTGTTTAATACAATTCCAAAGTTTAATACTAAAATCAAAGACCTAAAAGCAAAAATTATCAAATGTTTTGATTTTTCTACACTGTTAACAAATCTACCCATAGATGAAGTATAAATTTATGTTTTAAAATTAATAAGGAAAATGTTTAAAATATTGGTAAACCATGCATAGATATTTATTCAAAAAGTAATGTTAAATCACACACTGTTGAAACTTTGATAGATGCTCTTGAATGTTGTTTGGATAATACTTTTGTTCAATGCGGACCATTGGTTTTTCAACAAATACAAGGCATTTAAATGGGTAGCAACTGCTCCCCATTACTTGCAAACTTATATTTAACCTAGCCTGAATTATATATAAATTGATGCAAAAGGAAAACAAAATTATCAAACAACGGAAGATATACTGTTGACCTTTTCTTTGTGTAAATGTACACCATTACAGTGAAATTGCTAAAGAAATTTACCCCAAAAAAATTCCTTTGGAAGGAAACAATTCACATGGTCTCGGAGATGTGTCTCTGGACTTGTGTTTTGGGATTTTGTCGTCTTTGTTCTAAATTTCAGGACTTTGTAACTAAACCAAATTCATTGCAATAAAATGTGTACTTTTGACTAAATATTTCTACAAATTTTGCTGTAAATATTCAAAGATGGTTAAAAAATTGGCTTCAATAATTTTAGAAATTTTAGACTTGCATGGTTTGATACTTAATTTTATACTTTGGCATCATTCTGTTTAAAATTCACCATTCAGACATTTTAGGCTGGTTTGCTTTCTGTAAGGTTAAACCCCTGGGGGCCATAGGTAGCAAGCAGCTACCCACGAAAGTTACAAGCTTGCCTAATTATACTTAATATCTGGTTAAAAGAAAAATATGTTTTGATTGCATTTTCTTCCCTGTCATTCTTTTCTGACTTTCCTTACAAATTTAGCTGTTAATATCCAAAGGTTGTTAGAAAGTTTGGCTTCAACAATTTCAGAGATTTTAGATTTGCGTGTTTTGCTTTATGTTTTGGCATCATTCTGTTTAATATTCACCTGTCAGACATTTAGGCTAGCTTGTTTTCTGTTAGGTTAAACCCCCAGAGGCTATGGGTAGCAAGCAGTTACTCACAAAAGTTACCTGCTTGCCTAATTGTTCTTAAAATTTGGTCAAGAAAATTTATGTTTGGATAACACGTTTTGGACTCTATTGCTAATGACTTTCATTCTTTTATGACATGCCTGAGCACACATTTACTCATGACAAAAATACTCAAATTTGACAGTATTTTCCAAAATGTCACAAACCTGACCTATCATGTAGAAACATTGACAAAAGGTTGGCAGCGAAATAGAGCTTTATTGTTTGGAGACTTTCTAAGTGAGGAGTGGGTGTCATCATGGGATTTGTTTTACATTTCTGGTGCAGGATGTTCATTGTTGCAGTACTTGTTACGATTTCCCAATACAAATGCAAGTCTCTTGTCTCTATTTCAGTCTTGGTTAAAGTGAGTGTATACTAATGTTACTTCAAAATATTCTATATGATAAATACTTATTGTTTCTTAGCCATTTGCAAGGTATAACTGTATGGTCAATTTCGGAAAATATGTTTTCCAGGAAACTTGAAACATATTCTATACAATAAAACAGCAATGGACAAAAGCAGTTTTGAAAGTAAGTTCAGCTATCCAATGTTAGCAGCTGAGCACAAAAAATGGTAGCAAGTGCACTCTGTCCGAAATTTAACACGTTTGAACGAACATTTTTTGGGGGCCTTGTGTTGGTAGATTTTTGTCATTTTTGTGATTCCGTCACAGCCAAACTGTGATTCCGTAACGTGAGGTGTTTTACATCTGCGTCAAGTTCACAGTATAGTATTTTGGTTTTCATCACAATGGTGATATTTGAATATAAAAATAATTGCTTCGATTCAAACATATTTTATTCGACCGAATATAATTGGGGAGAAGGGCAAAGCCCTATATATTAACCCCTCTTGTGGAAGAAAGACGAATGGACAGGACAGACAAAACAACACAATACCAAGTGCGATGCTCTAGGTACTCTTATCATCCACCGTAAACGGGACACAGAGCATCGCATTCTGCAACAAGTTGAAGGAAGACATCACAAGTGTAACAAGACAGACAGTCGGATATAGAGATATAACTAATCATATGCTAAATGTGAAAGATGTAAAAATATTTTCTGAGCAAGGTAACAGTCGCACGATTAGCAACGAACTAACTGAATTATGTTATGGCATCAGACTGAGATGAAAGCGTCTAGTTTTTAAGATATAGTCGTGGACAGCCAGAAATATGTATTTTTCATTTTGGAAACTGCAGCCTGAAGTACCATACAAGATTGTTTCCAGACTAAAAGGAGCATAATTTATTACAACGTGTGGAGATCATTCCTTTGGAGGATATGATATAGACAGACAAAAAAATAATGCCATACATCTTCAATGTCCTGCCCGCATCTACACTCTGGAGAATCAATAACACAAATATCAAACAGGTGAGCATTCAACCGACTGCGGACCATGCGCAGTCTAGCGTGGATGACGGCCGGAAATCGTTTACCAACATAATAAAGTTGAGTTTGCTTAACTGGTCTTGGTACATTCTGGGTAATTTTGTGTTTGAAATCACATAAAGACTCTGAATTTCGTACTTCAGAAGGAAGTTGGTTCCAAGGTTTGGTTGTGGCTGGAAAAAATATGTGTCAAAGAGTTCATTCTAATTCTAAAAGGTGGTATATCTGGCGTCTGTCTGGTATTGTATCTTCTATTGTGATTTGGAAAGTTGGGAATAATATTAGTGAAGTATTCTGGGACTAAACTGTTTTTTATTTTGTACATATTTTTTAATTTTCTCCATTCTCTGTGTTTTGCCAATGATGTAAAAGCAGTTTCTTCATACAAAATAACATTTGGTGTAGTCCGCATGGCACCAGATATGACATGGGCAGCAGCCAGCTGAATGCTTTCAAGCCTCAATGCATCCACCTGGGTGCAGCCATACCAGACAATGCAACCATATTCCATTAAAGCTCTTATGAAAGAGACGGATATCATTTCTAGAGTCTTTCTATCAAGGCTATATTGCAAAGTTTTCAAAATGTTGAGCTGCTTAGTAGCTTTCGTGACTATCGTATTTATGTGATCATGCCACATAAGATCAGATCGAAGTAAAAGTCCTAAATGTTTATGCTGGTCAACATTATCCAACTGATGGCTTTGGAACACTATAGGGGGGTGATTCACATGATTATTTTTGCGAGAAATTAACATGGCTTCTGTTTTCAAAGCGTTGAAAGTTACAAACCAATCTTGAGACCAAATCTCTATGGAAGAAAGATCAATGTTCATCATGATTGCTGACAGATATGGATTATCAACATTAAGATATAAGGATGTATCATCTGCGAAGAGTTTAATTTTCGATCGAACAACGTCGACTATATCATTTATAAAATATCAAAAACATAAGTGCCCCTAATACAGAGTCCTGGGGGACACCAGCATGTGTTGTGATCCACTGAGATGCCTGTCCATATAATACAAAGCGCTGTTGGCGATCAAATAAATAATTTTTAAACCAATTAGGCAGAGAACCCGATATGCCACTGAGCGTTAATTTGTGCAATAGACCACCGTGCCAAACACGATCAAAAGCTTTGTTTATGTCAAGAAAAAACAATTCGAACCTCCTTTTGTTGGTCGATTGCAAAGCACAGTACGTGATAGAGGGAAATAATCTGGTTGACTGCAGAGACATCAGGAATAATTCCGGACTGGTTTGCCGACATAAGTAGATTATCCCTAAGAAAATTAAATACATGTTTGAATATAACTATTTCCATTACCTTCTCAACACAACTGAGAGGACAAATTGAACGACAGTTATTACATAAACTTGGGTCACCCTTTTAATACAAAGGGGTTTCTTCCACAAACCGGGAAAGTGTTTAAGAGACAGGGACAAAATGAATAGTCTAGTTTATGAAACAACTATAGAGGGCGCTGCTTCTTTCAGAATACGGGAGCTGATACTGTCAGGACCGGTGGCCTTTGTGGCATCTAAACTTTCCAGAATATGGTAGACTTCAGTTGGATTAATTTCAATAGATTCCAAAATATTGGTGGGCAGATCGACGGGAGGGAGTACAGGCGCCATCGATATGTCAAAATTACATTGACTCGAAAAAAATAAATTGAAAATTTCTGCTTTGGATAGACTTTCAGTCACATGACGGTTTTCGTGTAATAAAGATGGGATAGTAGAAGATTGGTTACGATTCATAAAGTGTTTCACAGTACTCCACCAAGCTTTATTCTTGAGTTTGGCACTTTTCAGAGACACGCAAAGTTAATCATTATAATTTTGTTCAGCATTTTTCAGCTGCTCCTGGTACTGATTACGTAATCTTGTTATAAGTACTCCAAGCTAGTGTATTAAGTTTTTTCTCTTTTGCTACCTCTAATGACCTTCCGCTTCTCGCAACGGCGTCTGGAACTGTACCAGGGGAGATCAGAAGGACGAACTGTTATAGTTCTATTAGGAACCGTGTCTTTGGCGACTTGAAGAAACAATTCTGTATTTTTTTTTGCAACAAACATCAATATCTTCCGAGATGAAACAATCGTTCAATTTATTTCGTTCAAAGAATTTCTAAATGCATCAAAATCGGCTTTCTCGTAAAGCCAAATATGTCTTTTAAATGAAGACTCTTTCTTGCGCCGAAAGAGCATGTTAGCGTCTATAACTGAATGATCGCAGTTAGAAATTGGTGGTAAAACTCGCGGATTTTTGACAAAATCTGGTATGTTAGAAATGGTCTGGTCAAGACACGAAGAAGTTGTTTCGGTGATTCGTATTGGCTCAGTTATATGTAGAGTAAGAAAGTGAGAAAGTTTGTATGGCAGAACTGTTTTAATTTGGAACCAGAAGTGGTGGAAAAGTCTGAGTTTAAATCACCTGTTGGAATTTTTTTGTTTGTTTGTTTGTTTGTTTGTTTGTTTGTTTGATTCTACTACTTTGATAAGATGGAAGCTATCTTGTAATTTCTCCCAAAAGGAACCAGGTGAATTAGGGGGCCTATAGACGACCTCCCGAAGGAATTTGTTATTCTGAATTCTTATTTCGGCCCACAATAGTTCAATTTCCGGAATCTCAAGATCAGCTCTGCGAGAAACTGCAAGTGATTGAGACACAAAGAGAGCTACTCCACCCCCGGGCCATTTGAACGGTCCTTCCGTATAATGTTGTGGTAGCCAGCTAAATTTATCTCGTCATCAGATACATTAGTAGAAAGGTAGGTCTCTGAAAGGGTAATGATATCAAAATCAGAAATTATATCACTTTTGATACATCTCAATTTTTTGGGTTCAAGCTTCGACCGTTTAAATGGCAGAGTGTGACATCACAAAAGTCGTTAGAAGTTCCAGGATTAATATGAGTATCTCCGGACAAAAGTAAAAGTATAGGAAGGACCACCAGTATGTGCAAAATATTTGTAAAAGTATGAAAAGTGAACAACGAATAGTCGTTCTCTCAATCTTCGTGGGTAGCAAATAGTTATGAGTGTATGCATATATAATAAATAGATAAACAAGTAACAAATTAAGTATAAAGGAGACAGTAACTTCCAAAAATTAATCGCGTCGTCCGGGATGGCTTCACAGAAGCAATGAAAATAGACACTGGGAATGTACCTGAGTGCATTAAAAACTTTCACGTACATAGACCTCATAATGTTTTGAACCAATAGTACATAGTATATCCAGTAATAGGAAAAAACATAGTTCCGTGAACAGCAGAATGTAAAGCAACAATATAAGTCTATTGTACAAAAGCGATGGATATGTAGCAAATGAAGAAGCAACTGATAGTTTGCTTAATGTCACGAGCCACATGTGTAAGTTTCTTAAAACAAAGAATGTCATAAAGTGAATGAGAAATGGTCCAACACTGATGCTTACAAGAATTTTGTAAAATGTAGATTCGTACTTAATGAGTGCTAATCGCAACGTCTTCGAAGCAGAGTTATTGTAAAGAACTCTCCATCTCCAAATTTTACAAAAAAGGGCTGTGACGTACACAGACGAAATATAATGATACCAGTTTATATACAAGTACGCAATTGAAGCTCTTAATATTGTTGTACAGTGCATGATACAGGCTGTTAAACCTGCATGACCCGATGACGACGGGATAAACAATGTGGCGAGACATCGGTAGACACAATAGCATGAATATAATAAATATATAATATAATTTGCAATACATAGCATTTTTTTCTGAAAAAAACAGGACACCGGGAACTAAACTTTTGCATTATGTTGTGCGTGAAATTTTTAATGCCTGTTTTTTTTGTTTTTTTTTTTTTTGGGGGGGGGGGTGATTCTGTCACGCAGACAATAGTGCTAAATATAATTCTAAAAACACGTGCACATCTAAGTGGAAGGATAAAGTGTGCAAGAGCATAAAATGTTTCCAATACAGCATAATAGTAGGAGACATGTTGCACATATTGGCGAGAAAAGTATGGTCACAGATGAAAATATATATCTTGAGGATTCCGTCACGCTGGAATTCATGCAAAGACTTTGGTGTTGTATTGCGAGTTTGTGTCTGCCTTTCTGGTGTAACCATAATCTCATGACCCGGCGACGTTTTATTGACATCTTCCATTAATTTTGGTTCAATTAATGGTCGAATACAACGAGTTCTTCCTTTTCCACGGCTACGAGGCATCTTCTTAGATCAAGATCTCACGTTCTCCTCTTTTATGACCAAGACACATGGTCACATGGCAGACAAGAGCACCCCCTGTATACTAGTTTCTAAACTACAACAGGCTGACACACAAATCGGCTTGGACTCGCACGACAATATAAAAAAAATTCGTACGACGTTGCTACGAGTTTCAAAACTGGCGCGATTTCCCGAAGTCGAGCCGGCGTTGGGACACATTGAACAAACACTTGTCCGGGCGACTTGGCACACTGGCACGACACTCGCACGAGCCCAAAATCGTTTGGCCGGCTGGTCAGTGTGTTGGGCCCTTAGAAACATTAGTACAATCTTGGCTAAGGCTTTTCTGCTTGATATCCACCCTTACCCTGGGCCAATACAAAATACTCAAAAACATTTCTCCATCTGTTACGCGAACGTCCGTAGTTTAAAGAGTGAAGGCAATCTAGAACAACTGTATCTTCTTGCAGAATTTGAAAATTTTGATGTCAACACTCTTTCCGAAACATGGTTAGACGCAAACTACCCTGATGATTTATTGGTGATAGACGGTTTTTAACCACCAATGGGCGAAGACAGAGATACTGGTCCTGGGGGTGACGTCGCTCTTTATTACAGAAACATCGTACCGTGTGCCAGGCGACCTAATCTAGAGTCTCATTCTTCTGAGTGCATGTGGGTCGAAATTACGTCAAATGTCGGGAATGTTTTATTAGGGGTGTATTATTGTCCACCTGCGCAGACGGCAGCAGAAAGAGACCTGTTTATGGAATCCCTCGCACAATCTATTACTTCTGCCATCGAGATGAATCCTAAAATGCTTATCATTACTGGGGACTTAAATGACCGTTGTCAATCATCGGATTCTGTTTACAGTGATAGTGAACTGGGCCAGCGTCTGTTTGATCTGGTTACACAGAATAATTTGTTTCAGTTAATTTCAGGCCCAATTCGTGCTACAGAGTATACCCAGAGTCTGATCGACCTGATGATCACGGATTCCCCTGGCTTCGTCCTTAACTCTGGGATCCTCCCACCCGTTTCCAATTCTGACCTTTCTGTGATATCCGAAACCACACTGATCGCTACTTTAAACGTACGATTTGGGATTACAAGCGCGCCGACTTTAGTGATCTGAATACTGCGTTACTTCAAGCTCCCTGGGACACAGGTCTTGCCGTCTTTGACACTATTGATGATTCAGTATCTTATTGGTCTGATTTATTTCTAGATACATGTAAACAGTACATTCCTTGCAGAAGCATACTGGTTCGGCCCAAAGATAAGTCATGGATTACACGTGCTATCAAAAGATTAATGAGACAGCGTAACCGAGCATGGAAGCGACACAAGCGCCTTACACACCAAATACGTCCCTATACGCTTTCAGTATACAATTAAAATTGAATATTTGTTTCAGCTCTTCAAAAGAAAGCGTAATTTTACTGTCAATGCTATCAAAATTCGTTCAGAGCTCGACTTCAAAGATATAAATCCCAAAAATGGGGGAGTCTTAGAAAAATCAATTCTCAGCTGTAATCTCCATTTACCAATACCACCCCTCATCGACAACAGCAAAGTGATATTAAGTAATTTGGAAAAATGTGATCTCTTTAATAATTATTTCGCCAATCAATGCAAACTCGCTCCCCTGGTGACCCTCTTCCCCTACCTGTATTTACTTTTAGAACTGATGCCCGGCTAAACACTTTCCAAAAACACTGCTCCCAGTATATGTCACTCTCTTGCACTATTTTTCAAAACCTCTGTCTTAAGTTCACAATTCCCGGCCCCCCGGAAGATGTCCAACTTATGTCCTGTTTTCAAAAAGAATAACAAGCTAAGAAAATAAAACTATAGACCCACTTCTTTCCTGTGTAACGTTTCAAAGGTTTTTGGACGATTAGTGTACAATATATCTTAAGAGTACTTGACCAAAAACGATTCACTTACCGCAAAAAATTCCGGTTCTAAAAAAAATGACTCAACCATCAATCAACTTGTCTCTATTCTTCACAATATATACAATGGCCTAGAACTGGGTAAAGTATTCAGTTCCAAGACTCAAATTATTGAACACTGTGTGTCATCTCTTGGCCACTGGAGTAAATCCTACCCTTATTACCTATTTGGCAAGCGACATCTTGAATACATGTTTCACCAAAGGTAGCAAAGATTTACCCAAGGACCCAAATGAAGGTATGTTTAATGCAGTACAGCTCGTCATTACAGAGATCCAAAGGTTCGAATTTCAAATCTAAATGCCTGCTCATGGTTAAATTGTTATATTTAATAGCTTTCCTTATTTAGAACACTTCCTATGGTGATTTATACTCGTGTTGTCATTATGGACACTTAACATCTTATTCCTCGATGTGTTTTCCCTCCCAATGGTAGCATTTTTGTTAATATTCTCATTGTACTGTACTATGTGTCTTGTAAATACTCTGTGTGTCTCTCTCTGTACTGGAGAACCACTCGATTGGTCTCTTTTGTACTATTTTGGTGATCCAGACGAAATAAATATGTTTAAATTAAATCAAATGTATTAGATTTCCAGTGCAGTGTAGATTTATTGTAAGGCACTATTAGACGCCAATTTAGTTGATATCCTCAGGGCGGTTTTTTTTTATTATTTATTTATTTATTGTGCTATTCCACGCATTTTACTGTGGTTTCAAATGGTACTTTTTTTTCTAAAAAAAATGGAGTTGAAGCACAGAAGTCTTAAAGAGTATTCAAAGTGAGCACTTTGAGTTATTGTCCATATTTCCTGATAATGTAATTGTTCTACTAAATCGGTACCTAGTCTGTCTCGTAATTATAACCACATAAAATATCGTCCAAACCAGATAAAATGTTGTTATGACCACATAAAATGTTGTCCGAACCAGATAAAATGTCGTCAGAACCAGATAAAAGTCGTCCGAAGCAGAGAAAATGTCGTTATGACCACATAAAATATCATTTTGACCACATAAAATGTCGTCCGAACCACATAAAATGCCGTTATGACCACATATTATGTCATTATGACCACATGAAATGTCGTCCTTACCAGATCAAATGTCGTTATGACCACTTAAAATGTCGTCCAAACCAGATAAAATGTCGTTATGACCACTTAAAATGTCGTCCAAACCAGATAAAATGTCGTCTGAACCAGATAAAAGTCGTCCGAACCAGAGAAAATGTCGTTATGACCACATAAAATATCGTTTTGACCAGATAAAATGTCGTCCGAACCAGATAAAACATCGTTATAACCAGATAAAAGGTCGTCCGAACCACATAAAATGCCGTTATGACCACATATTATGTCGTCCGAACCAGATAAAATGTCGTTATGACCAGATAAAAAGTCGTACGAACCAGTTAAAATGTTGTTATGACCACATAAAATGTCGTCCGAACCAGATAAAATGTCGTTATGACCAGATAAAAAGTCGTCCGAACCACAAATATATGTCGTCCTTACCAGATAAAATGTCGTTATGACCACTTAAAATGTCGTCCAAACCAGATAAAATGTCGTTATGACCAGAAAAGGGTCGTACGAACCAGTTAAAATTTTGTTATGACCACATAAAATGTCGTCCGAACCAGATAAAATGTCGTCTGAACCAGATACAAGTCGTCCGAACCAGAGAAAATGTCGTTATGACCACATAAAATGTCGTTTTGACCAGATAAAATGTCGTCCGAACCAGATAAAATATCGTTATGACCAGATAAAAGGTCGTCTGAACTACATAAAATGCCGTTATGACCGCATATTATGTCGTTATGAGGACATAAAATGTCCGAACCAGATAAAATGTCGTTATGACCAGATAAGTCATCCGAACCACAAAAAATGTCGTCCTTAGCAGATAAAATGTCGTTATGACCACTTAAAATGTCGTCTGAACCAGATAAAATGGCGTTAAGACCAATCAAAAGTCGTCCGAACCAGATAAAATGTCGTTATGACCATATACAATGTCGTCCGAACAAGATAAAATGTCGTTATGACCTCATAAAATGTTGTCCAAACCAGATAAAATGTCGTTATGACCACATAAAATGTCGTCCGGACCAGATAAAATGTCGTTATGACCACATAAAATGTCGTCCAAACCAGATAAAATGTCGTTATGACCACATAAAATGTCGTCCGAACCAGATAAAATGTCGTTATGACCACATGAAATGTCGTTATGACCACATTAAATGTCGTCTGGACCAGATAAAATGTCGTTATGACCAGATAAAAAGTCGTCCGACCCACATAAAATGTTATGACCACATATAGTGTCGTTATACACAGATAAAATGTCATTAAAACGACATAAAATGTCGTTATGACCACATATAAGTCGTTCGGACCGGATAAAAAGTCGTTATGGCCAGATAAAAAGTCGTCCGGACCACATAAAATGTCGTTATGACCACATATTATGTCGTTATGACCACATAAAAAGTCGTCCGGACCAGATAAAATGTTCTGACCAGAAAAAAAAAATGAAGTGAGGTTGAAACGAATGGGCTTCCGTAGTTCACCATGGTGGATGAGTTCAGACTGGGCAAGTGGGAATAGTTTTCTGTTCGCATCCGCATTTTAATCTAGTAATAAGCCATGGGCACATTGAAATTTACCGCTGCTGGTCAATTTTTACAATCGGAGTTGGCGTAGAAGCTCCCTTCCGTGACGTCACAGTCCCCGCTGTCAAACTATGACCGAAAGTACAGTGCAGCGATGCTTGACGAGTGTCGCCACCAAATGAGATGAAACTCCGCACGATCAAATTGTGAATAAAGTATATAGGGGCCTATTGCGTTATCGCAAAGGCAAGTTTTCTTCACAAAATGCTATCACAATTCAACTCCTTAATTCAGTTTTCATTAAAAAAAAATAAAGTACTTGACGAGGGAGAACTTTTATAACCTTGAAATAAGCTAAGGTCACCTAAAATTTTACAAAATCTACCATTTAGCTGACGCATATTTGGTGCACATTTTGTTGTTCCGTCTGAATTTACAATTACAATAATGAATTCAATAGGTTTTTGTTACTGAAGAACACTACAGAGAGGATTCATGAAGTTCGCTCAATACTTCCTGTAAAACGTGTTTCCTTATGCTGTTATCATCATCATCATCATCATCATCATCATCATCATCATCATCATCATCATCATCATAGCTCAGCTGACTTGTCAGAAAGCTGAGATTATAAGATGATGGATAATTTTTTTATCAATTTATGTCATGTGTGCCCCAATTGTCACGCTCCAGTTATATATATATTATATATATATATATATATATATATATATATATATATATATATATATATATATATATATATATATATATATATATATATATATATATATACAGTGTGTGTGTGTAAACGTGACTTACGAGGAAATTCTGATTAAGGAGGATCTTCCTTGGGGAATAGTGTTCCGTTGCTCCAAAATGACTGCACAGCGCCTCATGGTTAAATATCAGTAATATGTGTATTTCTTGTGTGTGTGTGTGTGTGTGTGTGTGTGTGCGTGTGCGTGTGCGTGTGCGTGTGCGTGTGCGTGTGCGTGTGTGTGTGTGTGTGTGTGTGTGTGTGATTGGTATTGCTGGAAAAGACCTACAATTTCCACATGTTCCTGTCCGTATAGCGTGACCGCAAATGACCGGAAAAGGCAAATAAAGTATTCTGATAAATGCTGTTTTAGGGGGGTACTCTGGTTATTGAGTATTGCGTAAGATAAACAGAGAAACCTGTGGTCCAGAAGACTCCAACAGCAGGAATGTATCTTTTCGGAGTGGATGGGATAACAGCTTTCACTTGAAATGTTTCACATGCCTCGTCAAAAAAGTACATTTACCCTTCCAGTACCCCAATCGGTTGTATTTCCAATCTTGCGGCAAAGCCTATTTAAAATTCTTTGAGGGATTTCGAAACAAAGAATAAAGATTCTTGTTTTGTAAATAAATTGCATACCTTTGAGCTCCAACAACAAAGTGATTCATTCAGAAGAGTAAAGTATTCCGAATGAACCCTTTTCCGGGCACTATAATTATCATGTATCGTAAGAGAGAGAAAGCAAAGATGTGATCTCATGCGAGCTTTGCACGGTCTAGTAAAAAGAATCACTGATGACAATCAGTCATAATTTATATTTATTGGAAGACTTCTAAAACTGAATCACCATTTCTCACCGAAACTCAACACATACATGTAAATTACAACAGTTACATTGTTTAACTTTTTATGTATAATTAAACTCATGATAATGCAGACTGGCGCAAAGACTATTACTAGTCCAAATATCAGATGAGCGAACTGCAAAATGATCGAAAGTGTATATATCCTGGAACGTACCACTAAGGGAAGAGGAGTCCTGTCATCATGAAAAAGTGTCTCAGCCACTGAGACAAGTTTGCCTGCACCACACGCATGATTAATGACCATGGCCAACTGCCTATAATTAAGTGCTGTATGTTCCCTTCTCCTGACAACATGAAGCATTATAATGGCTACATTGCACCTGCAGGGGCTAGTGAAATGGCACACTCTGACATAAAACTGTGAGTAGCTGCACCTTGATAGCCCCCCATATCTATCAAGTAGCGTTTTTAATTCTGCATAAGTAGTTCCTGAAGTCACGGGCTACTCATAACTAAAATCCAGTGACTCGGTTGGTCTGACCAAGTACCTTGGTCTCAAACTGCGTCCACCTCCCAAGAAATTTACATATATATTGTTCAGTACCTCTTACAGGACCAACAGCTAAATAAGCTCATGTTCAAATACCAAATATACTTTTCCTAAAAGAAATAACGCTTCCGTTGGTTATACTATAATAACCTTTATTTCAAGTCAAACACAGTACAATATTAAAACATTAGCGCCGAGCCACTATTACTCAACCATGACGTCTGAGGAAAGGAAAAGTATATAATTATACAATGGGCACGCAATGAAAAGGTATTTACACTTGGTGTACGTTCGCAATGGAGGTGACACAACTAGGTTCGGCTGTAGCATAAGGCACATACAGAACATAAGCAGGAAGGGCCAAGCCATGCTTTATGAGTCTTTCGAATTGGATAGAATTGTCTGTTCTTTGATATTAGGAGGGAGGGAGTTCCAAAGCTTGGCCCCTTGGTACCGTACAGAATTTTGGACATACGTAACAGTAGGCTGCTCAAACCTCATATTGTCTCGTAAATCATAGTGAGTTTCATTTCTTGTAAATAAGCCAGAGAGAAAAGTAGGACAGTCTCTCCTAGTAATCTTTTAAATTTCAAGAGTGAATTTTCGCAATCTATTCAGATAAAACGAGGATTTTCTTGCCAGATATATAATGTTTGAGTGTGAAGAGGTGTAATCATAGAAGACAAACTGCAATGCAGTTTCCTGATTTTTTTTTTTTACTTTCATTTTTTGTTGTATCAGCTTGATTACATAGGTGCCACACGAAGGGACAGTAATAAAACTTAGATAAGTTAAACCGGTTAAAAATCTCTATTTTTTCTTTTTCACTCAAAATTTGGGAGAATTTTCTCAAAACACTTATTCATTCCAAAGCCTGCTTACATCGGTATGATACATGATCATGAAACTTTGGCTTATCATCTGTTTAAACGCCTAGCACTTTAATATATTTTTTCTGGCCTTATTTTGATTCCATCTATTTCAAAGTAGAAGTCATCAGGACAATATGTAGCATTTGGAAGAAGGAACATAGACTGGAATTTGTCAGGGTTTGCTTTCATATCATTTTCTTCAAACCATTTTACGCCAATTTGTGCTGCAGTCTCTCAAGTATTCTTTTACATTTTGCAAGTCTTTATCATGGTCTTTATCCCCCCCCCCCCCCCGACACAAACTAATGGCTACACCACAGCAGTGGGCCTTAAGATCACCTCTTTAATGTGGTCGACCACATATATAACACCCAGATTGTTTGCTTTATTTTTGCAATCATACACTGCGTTGGGTTTCAAAACAACAATAATAATAATTAGAATCATAGTAATCCCCCAATACCGGAGAAAATTCAATGCATCGAGATAAAGGTTTCATTTACACAAATTCAATAGACAGAATGCATCAACGTCAAAAGTATACAATACTGTAAAACAAGGTATGCGCATTACAACCCAAAATTTATCTGTGCAGCAGCGGTCCGTGCTCCGCCACAGACAAGTGGCCACAACAGAGAGGTAGTCCTTGAGACCACCTTTAGTGTGGTCAACCCTATATATAACACCCAGATTGCTTGCTATATTATTTGAATCGTTCACTGCCATAGATTCTATCATCATCATCATCATCATCATCATCATCATCATCATCATCATCATCATCATCATCATCATCATCATCATCATCATCATCATCAATAATAATAATAATAATAATAATAATAATAATAATAATAATAATAATAATAATAATAATAATAATGTCAAACCCCCCAATACTGCAGAAAATGAAAACATAAATATTAAGGACAGTTAAGACATCTAAAACCTTTGCATGGCCGATTTTGAAATTTTAACGGTTTTTACAAGATGAATATCCTTTCTATTAGTTGGCAAAATTTCCAGCTTTTAACTAAAGTAGAAATATGAGAAAAACGCCAAAAGCCACACAGGCATGTGGACATCCGAACCTCCATGTGTCCTTTTGGTTTTCAGCCGCCAAACGGAACAATATTTATATGCTACCCGTCAATCATACTTAACAGCCTGTCACGTGGCTGCAGGTAGCAACGGCCCTGACCATGGGCGGCAATGCGAAATAAGGCAGCATGCCGAAAGTATGTTTGTGGGCAGGGAAAAGATGCAAACACGCTAACATATCATAGCCTTAGTGGTTTACTTTCTTGCTTGTTTTGCGTTCTAATGAAGAGAGACTTTAAATGTTCAAGAGGAGCGGGAATCGTCAGACGATGTCCCTTCAAACTTCAAAGGCCGTGCCGCGATGGATTACCCCAGTGGTCCTTCACACCACAGACATGCGAGGAAAAAAACTGCCACCCTTATCAACAATACCCACGTACCAAATAATACTTTATCGCAACCCAGGGATGAGGAAATAAAAGTTCAAATAAACAAATCGAAAGAAGCATAAACGTGAACAGCAAAGAAAACACACAAAATAGCGTTACAAAGCTCAGGTTGGAAAGAGAAATGAAACTCATTGAGAAAACTACAAAATAATGACAAGCTAACTAAGTAAAGTGTAAAGACAAGTCTAACAAGCTAACTACATGAATTATACAGATATGAGACGAGTAAATACAATAAAACACTATCCCTAAAAACGGGATGAAGAGGTAGGGGGCGGAAGACCAAACCCGCCATCCGTACACTGACCACGAGCAGCCGCAGGCCGCCCCGCCGTACACCTCCCTGACCGAAGCAAGGCTACACAACTTCTGTTGCCAGGCTTGAGGTCACGGGGCTGGAAGGGCCGCCTCCATGACGTCACACTTTGAAACCAGACTGTCGCTGTCGCTGTTTGACAGATCGCTGAATAATGTTTTCCGTACTTCAAAAACAGTGCCTTGGCATTGGAAAGAGACATCATCATTCGAACATATTGAAGGCTCTTAATATAAAATCTATTGAGTCAATACTGAAAGACCGTATGGCATCACTTTATTGCAGAATTTTTGAAACCGATTCCCCCGTTCGGGACCTAAATATATATTTTCTTTTACAGTATCTGACTACGGGCACAACTACCAATGGTACTTTATTGCATGGTATAGTCCAGCATGGATTATCCCCCATTCAGTTGGCTCTGGGAGACCGACCTAAAAAACTGAACAAAAATATAAGCCCCAGTCATGATGGAATCGTGGATTCTTTAAAATATTTACTGTTTCATGAAAATTTTATTAAGCCGTATGGGGAGGAACACTTACTTGTCTCTCTCTTAACGAAGTCATTTTAGTAATTTTTCTTATTTTTAAAGAGCGCCAATGGGGTGTGGTGCCGGACCCTGGCTGCCGGTGTTGTCCACACGGCCGTGCGGTATTGACCTCACTGCCGCGTGTGCTTTGCGGCTGCCGGGCCGGGTACCACGCCCTCTCATGACCGAAAAATGTCATATGTGTCACAGTACGAACTGTTTATAATTTTCATGTTTGATTATAGCTTGTATTATTAATATCTGTGATGTATAATTTCAATAATTGTGATATGTCATTTCGATGTTGTCATCTGCTGGGCACTGTGTAATATTTTTTGTACTTGTGTTTTCATATGATTATAATCTCGATGTATCTTTTAATTTCTCCATTCGTGGAGGTTTTAATAAAATTATTATTATTATTATTATTAAAGGCTTTTTTATCCACGTGATTGGCCAAGAATTGATTGACAACCTCCCCAAATGTTCAGGGACGATGTTTACTACGTTTTGTATAAATATCAGCTCAACTTGAGCAAATGGTATTGTTTCAGAGGCAAATGATCAACATCAAAGGCCTTTGAAGCTTGTTTTCTCAGAAAGGATAATAGGACGAGAACCCCACCTAAGGTTGGTTATTCCAAGAAAACGGCTGGGCGAAATATAATCCGGTTAACGGCTGTTGATTCTTTAATGTCTGAACTGCAAAAACGATTCAGCGATTTTCTAAATTTTGCTCCGTTCTTTTTCTATGAAATGAAGAAAATGAACATCCTGAAAATCAAAGGGAAAATTGAAACGTCAAACTTTGAGGATGGATAACAGACAAACGAAACCAAACAGAAAAAATCGCAGGGTCGATTTTTGTTGCCAATATGTCAGGATTAAGATCCAAGTGTAATTATGATTTTATCACAAATAATTAATGACTTATATCGACATTTATGGGATGGATGCTTTGCGGTCAACTTTCAATTGTTTATTCAACAATTAACATCACAGACACCCAAATACGGGACATATAAATTCTTTGGAGTATGACGAGTACACACATATATGATATGTTATCCTAACGCAAATACATTTTGAGCTAGAATTGACTAAAGTGGGATTTATTTTTGGTGTCTTACCTGTCCTTAAGGTAAAATTGATCCAAATTCAATAGATACAATATGTAAACAAGAAAAGTACACAATAAAGTAAAATAAAAAAAATGCCTCGGAATGCAAATTTCATCAGCAATAGTGCCCTCCATATATCAGTGGCAGCGCCCTCTATAATTATAGTCCGTACATCGTTTCCGCAAGGTGTGTTTGCAGTTTATGACCCACCTCAGTTCGCCATTCATTAATGGGGCATTGTTCTCCCTCGCGCGCTTTCTTTTCATTGGAGCGTGCCGGTCAATTAGTTCCGTGAAAATGGAATCATAGAACCATATAACATCATCAACATCATCCAAAATTGCAGCTACGTGGAGGAGGGCTGTATCAAGGTCAACAATAAATTTTTCTTCATCGAAAAATTTACAGCTCGGATAAGTAAAATTTAATTTATGAATTTCCGGCAACAATGTCACAAAGCGCTGTGCTTCAGCTGGTAGATACCGCGCTTTAATGTAGATAGTGCATCCCAGATATCAGATTTTACAGGCATTGTTCTCATTATACTTAAAAAAATATTCACATTTATGTTAGAAAGTACGAATGAGAGTATAGGGACTTTGAAAAAGTTACCCAATAGCTTACGTCGAAGTCTCAAATTGTCGGTGTGCGCATTGATCACCAGCAGTGGCCATATTCATAAGGAATTTTGATCTGATACCGAAGTAAGGATCAAACTTACAACAAACCTGGTTGATCTAAAATTACTTAATCCCGGTCCAATATCATATGAACAACTTAATTGTGAGCCAGTCTTTCTTTTCAATGCCTTTTAAAACATATGATCACTAATTGAGGATTATGGATTAATCTTAATTTAATCCATATTTAAAGATCAAACTATTTTAAATAAAATGAACGTGTTTAAAACAAAGTTCATCATCTAGCCAACATAGATTGGTTAATCCTGGCACTTTTGATTCGGATATTTCGCCAATGATTTAGTAATCCAGGTTAAAAAAAACACAAAACAAATTTTAGATGGAAGTGAGACTGGCAACTTTGGATCGATATTACCCATTTGATTTTTTTCACAAGTACATTGAAACCATATATTTTTTATTACTACATATCCATAGATTTGTATCTATTGTTTTTGTGTGTGTTTTTTTTTTTTTTTTTTTTTTTTTTTTAAGATTGGATGTTTTTGCGATTTTATAGCATTTTTCTGACTTGGTAGGATTTTCACATTTTTCGAGCAGAGTTGCACATTTTTTTTTTCAAGTTGAAAGCAAAGAAAATAGAAAATGTATATCCATTTCCAGGATAAAATTCAATGGTGAGTCCTGAAATAGCATAAATAAAAAGTGATGATTGTTTGAAAGTTAGTCCTGACAGGTTGTTCCTTTTCTTTCTATGAATTCCTCCAAAAGTCACGGATAGAGTTGTCAGAAAAAATCCTGGAAACCACTAATGGGGATGATGGTATTTTTCTTTTGATGACCGTTTGATTTTAATGTGATAAAGTAATTCGTATGCTTGCGAGGCGAGATACAAATTGCAAAGGTTTGGCAAAAAAACAGTTCTGCGAAAATCACGTTGAAAGAAAATTGTGTCAATGCTTCTGCATTTATGACTGTAATATGACACATACTCATTTCTTCTGCCCTGTGTTTTTTTGTTATTGTGTGAAACAAACCTGTAGCTTTACCTATGTGATGTTGTCATTCAAAAACAGTATATTTTGTGGTTTAAAACTCGACTTTTTTAACTTGGGAACATAACACTTAGCTTGTTTGGGTGTGGGTTCACATGCGGCTTTCCATATTTGGGGCCCAGTAAATGGATTGTGCTAATTTGTTTTACATAAATAGAGAATTTCAAAGTAGTCAGAACAATGGTAGTGATTAGTCTGAACTGAGCCATTCTTCTCTCCATGGCTACTGGTTTCCTGTTTCCTATGAATGAACCTTGTCAGCGGCTCAATTGGTTTTATGGACTAATGACTGTGCAAAAAATGACATGGTTCATTGCCATGTCCATGCAAACAAACCCAATGAGCTAGGCACTGCTGGAAATTTTCAGTGTAAAGAAAGTTTTGAGCTCAGTTTTTTTTTTATATATTTTATGTCCACACATCTGAGTTTTTGGGAGCATGAAGTTTAAGTATTAAATTATCCAAAAAATATTAAAAAGTGATAAGAGGTTATCCAAAGGTGCTGGCTTCGGATCTTCCACCTTAAGATTCAATTAGTGGTCAGATCAAAGTCTTTGTGAATACGACCACTGTCAGATGATTAGCACCGTCTGGAGTCATGTTAATATACAGATTGCCCACCATCCTAGCGAGTACATTTTCTCTTGCTCTCAAGCTAGAGAGTACATTTTCTGTTGCTGGAGTTTTTCTTCATTGCGTTGGATCTCTTTCTAAACTGATTTATCACACACATTGGCGTGCTAAACTCAATAACTCCTGAGATTTGTACATGCACAATGCCAACTTTACAATACACCCATGTTTATTTGTTTTTTATGTTTTGTGGGTTTCCCGAGGGTATTTGTCACTGCGTGTATCTACCTTGGATTTGGTCTTTGTACTGCGAGCCTTATGTCACTACACAATCTATTTTATGTTGGGGCAAAAGGGGTCATTTTTCTCTCTAAAATAGTTCTCGAACAGTTAGAATATTGAAGCAAGCAATTGCTTCTGACATGCAAACTGTAGTATCTGCTACAAGTAATTTGGTGGTACACTACTTGTCAAATTATTATATACACTTCGTGTGATCCTGGATTGGGGCGGTGAGTATCTATACTCCAGTTATTATATACTTCATATGCTGTTTTCATTGCCTCTATTTGAGAATTGTATTGACATATATGTCTCATCAGCGGTTATTGAATCCTTCATATATTACATACTACTGTTCGTTGCAAAATATAGCCTTTTGCATTTACGAGGTCTGAGCATGCGTGGGAACATACACCAAATATTGTATCGGGGTTATTATTTACGCATCAAAATCAGTGTGCAGTGGCGTATTTCATGTAATGTATTATGAATACTCATCTTCACCGTACATCGCTGTAACTTTTAATGTTGAATTATTATCTGTCCCGCTTGTATATCTTATTATACAATAGTTTACTTACTTCCTATTGGTATACACATTGTAAAATTGAACTTGCCGGTCAAAAAGATATCCGTCCCATTGGTTTATATTGTGATCATGATTTTGCATGGACAGCAACGGAAATTCGAATATATATATATATATATATATATATATATATATATATATATATACATACATATATATGGCGGCGTCGCTATATATCTTTCTTAATCTTTAGTTGTCACTCGACGTGTGGATTTACAAAAATCAACTTTGTAATAATATATTTTTTTTTATTTGCTGTCATGTTCACCGCACCCCCGCCGCCTCCAACTACCCGGTTACGTTTCGGACTAAATTTCACGAGAGTTTCTATCTCGCGGAACGCACTGGTATTCACAATATCATCTTTATGGGCGACTTAAATTCCGACATTCAGACGACATCAGGCGTAAAGCTCCACCGATTTGCTCGTACAAATTATCTTAAAAACTAAAAACTGCACGTCTATGTGAGCCCAATCATCAACATGCTTAGATCAAATGTTATCTAACATTCCTCACTATGCTCTTCACACTCATGAGCTTCCTCCAATTTCAACTTGTGATCACAGTGTCGTGGGTGTCAATCTACCGTTTCGAAAAAAGAAAGACCACACGTTTGAACGACGCATCTGCGATTATGGAAGGGTTGACTTTAATGTTTTTTCACAACTTCCCTCAGAGGTCTAGACTGGAATTCGTGTTTTCTGTCTGAAGAAGTTGATTTATGTTGGAATTCTTGGCCCACAATATTTATGGAAACCGCTGCACTTTCCGTTCCAAACAGAAATATTGAAGTTAGACCATATGACTTACAATGGTACAATTCTCACCTTCGGTAACTTAAACACCAAGTTAAAAGAAAATATGAAAATGCAAAATCATAAACTTTGATGCCCGTGCATGGAACTCATTTTGTCAAGCTTGAAATCATAATCAACACCATCTCAAACTAGCTCTGAAAGTGTACAATAACAAGCTCTGCGAGGGCTTTGAAATCCTAGGAGTAAAATCAAATGCTGGTGGCCTACGCTAAAATACATTCTCAATCGAAATCAATGTTCCACCGTTCCCTGCCCCATGCTTGATAGTAAACACATTCCTGATAGTATATCCAAAGCTGAAACTCCTTTCTACAATAATGTAATGTTGACTCTGCAACTGCCACCCTGCCTGAATTTGATGTTCCTCCTGCACCTTTTGCCGACTCGCTTACTGTGACGAAGACCGAGGATCGCCAGGTACGTAAATTCTCCAGGTGGGTTAAGTATATTTTACCCTGGGTAGTTTCCCGCATACCACTCTAAACACTTTGAGGACTACACTTTCAAGAATTACAGTCTTGACTCAACTAAAGCTTTTAGTTCAGATGGCATTAGTGCAAGACCTCTCAGGGAAGTTGCACCTGCGATTTCCCCACCACTTACTGGTGTTTTCAAATTACCACTACGAAACAGTTCCCTTCAGCTTGGAAAAGAACTAATGCCTCTTCAATTTATAAAAAAAAAAAAAAGCTCTGAAAATTGGAGCAACAATTACAGACAAGTATCACTGCTTAGTTGCGTTGGAAAGGTGCTTCAAAAGATAGTTTTTAAGCATATAATATGACAACATTATTATCTCTGCTTCTCAGTCTGTTTTTATACTTAGATACGCTTCAGTTAATCGGTTGCTTCTCTGGTATCATGAACTATGTTTGGCTTTGGATCAAGAAAAGGAAGTACGAGTCATTTTTTTGGATATTAGCGAAGCACTTGACAAGGTCTACCATTCTTGTCGTCTGTATTGATTAAAGAGATCGGATACTGTTGGAGACTTACGTGTTTGATTCTCTGATTATCTAAAATAAAAATACCAACGAGTGGTCACTCAAGGCCAATCCTCTAGCTGGGGTAAAACGGTGCTGGTGTGCCGAAAGGTTCGGTATTTGGACCTTTGATTTTATTATTATTATTATTATTATTATTATTATTATTATTATTATTATTATTATTATTATTATTATTATTATTATTATTATTATTATTATTATTATTATTATTATTATTATTATCATTATTATTATTATTATTATTAATACTAACAATACTAACCACAATGTGAATCGTGTCCGATCCAATATAAAATTGTTTGCTGATGATACCACTTTTTTTAAAATATTGATGGTCTTTTTCCTGTTGCTGCAATATAAATTCGGATCTCTTAGATATTGATGAATTTTAAAAAGATTGGCTTATGACCTTAAATGCCTTTAAAACTGATTATATGTTTTTTCTCTCGTAAAATAAATCAAGTAAACCACCCTCCATATCCTTTGCTAGGTCTTGCACACACACACACACACACACACACACACACACACACACACACACACAAACAAAAAAAAAACAAAAAAAATCTTGTGCTAAAGACTGGAAATTAATTAATTGAATGCCGCTTGTATTTTTATTGATATAACGCCTGGAACGAGCAACTATAAACCCAATGAAGAAACCGGGTGGTTAATGTTATGCAAGCAGAGAGAAATGTATAAGTTGACGCTAAAGTATAGAGTTGTAAATAAGCTCGTTCCCGATTCCTTACACTCTTTCCTTCATACTGCTTCTGCTGTGGGCGACCACAAGTATCATACTCGACACCAATTTAATCTTACTTATTTTCGAGATAGCACTGAATTATCTGTTAACTCATTCTTCCCTTCAACTGTTAGATTATTGGATCAGTTACCTCTCGAAATTAGAAATTCTCTGCCCATCAAAACAGTACTGCGGGTTTCTAAATAGATCTCACGACTAATTGATTGGCAGGCTTTCTCTCCTGTAATATGATGAGTGTCGTTTGCAAATAAAGGTGCGCTGGCTGTAGTTGTGGCATATTCTACTCTATATTATCTTCTTTTATTACTTTTCAACGTAGATAGTGGTTCCAAATGTCAACAATCTGAAGGTAACATATCAAGCTGACAAACGTCACAAATGTCCACAAAACAACCACAAAACACAAATTTGGGTCTCCCATTACCAGTGTACATTGATTTGGGCGTATTGTTTTACTAACCATGACAAAGGGGAGATTTAAAACGTTGTTTACCCCAAGCTTGAAATAAACACATATTAAAAACATATGCATTTTCCCTGTAATTTTGTAGTGCGTCAGCAGCCACCTGAGAAACTTGAATTGGGGTCTGTGTTTCTTTCAAGGGGATAAGCCTGCAGGCACTCTCAAGTCAATAGCCCATCACCTGGTTGTAAGATGGGTCCATCTTTACAGGTGCATCCTATTTAAAAGATAGTGAATCAGATGCGTGGAGCACGTTTGGATGCGGGTTTTCTATCCAGGGCATACACACTTTCCACGATTTTGTGAACTTTTCTTCATTCTAATTAACTGAGCATCTTTCTGTATATGGATGTAAGAAATGGCATCACAAACTCTCCGAATGTACAGTTGTGCTCTATGGATGACCAAAAGAAATGAAATATATTTCCCTGCAAATTTTTGCAAGAGTTTAAAGCTTACATTTTTATGTTTTATAAATATATTAAACCATATTTTTGGGTGGGTGGGAGAGAAATGCAATGAGGCGTATGTCTAGAGTGGAATCTAGATATTTGCCCAACATTCTAATAACAACTGCATGGAATCCTAATATGAAATGACAATATTTTATCCATTAGTTTAAAAAAAAAACTATCATCACGACCTAGGTTAGGTTCATTTGGTTTATTTGTGAGAGCCTGGGGTAAAATGCATCTACCAAGATTCTAGCAAACCAAAAATGTCTTGATGGTCGCAAAGTGCACGGCCATTACTAACTATCAGAGTGTTTGTTTTAATTGTTGTAAATCTATCTCCTTAAGAGAGAAAAGGAGAATAAAATGTGCCCCAACAAGCATGCAGGGAACATTTTCCAAAGGAAACACCACAAATTATTACATATGAATGTACTAGCTTTTACTCACGCTTTACAATGTAGAGATCTGCCAATTTCTTGAACTTCTTTTGTGCATGCAAACAGGAAAAAGGTTCTCATTGAAAAAAATTGTCCGAACTTCCTTATTGAAGAATGTAAATTACCTGTAGTAATGAAGATTCTGTTCTAAAGGGAAGAGGATCCATTTGAACCAGTTCACCTGTATAGGAATGACACCTGCCACAAGTCAGGGATATAATAGATTCCATTATACATTGTATAAGTAATAAAAACTGATGTGTCAAGTTTGGCCTGCAGTATCATTGCGGAAATGGTGTAAAATGTCTCATATTCGTAGGGTGCTTTTGGTGTCTTTACTTATTACTGGGCTGCGTTTTCTGACTCTTCTTTCTTAAATTAATTAGACTCTATGAAAATTGTTTAGCGATATTAAATTTAAAATCAAATTTTAGAACTTTAGCTGGTCTGACTGGCGATTGAGCTGTGCTCATTAACCCATGCATGAGAGAGAGAGAGAGAGAGAGAGAGAGAGAGAGAGAGAGAGAGAGACAGACAGACAGACAGACAGACAGAGAGAGAGACAGAGCGATACTATTGCTATAGTATCTCGGCATAATATGGAGAATAAATATGGATATTATGTTTGGTCTGTGATTCCATTTGATTTATCCACTATTTTGGGCATAGTGGGGTGGTCCCGGGAAAGAACTTGGTATCTGTTTAAAGGAGTATGTTGGTGGATTAGTAGTCTCTGTAGGCCTTTACTCTCCTAGGCATGATGCAGACCAGCTTGGCGACCTCTTTTTGTGGGATGAGATCTCACTGTTCATGGATGCGCTGTGACAGAATGTCAAGTGGGGCTGGAGGATCGTTGTACTTGTCTCGAATTTGGCAATCCAGCACATGCTGCCAGTGACCTCATTTTAAAGTCAACAATTAAATACTTCTGAAAATATATTCTGTTCTACATTCAATTGACACGGGTGCAGGAAGTTTTGTTTGCAGTTCAAGGGGTTAGTGCTTTTGCAGGTCATTATTCCTTCAAGGTCCATTGTCCACCTAAGACCCGATAAATATTCACTTCAATTTCAGCTGGATACAAAAATAGGTACTTATAACTCTGATCACGACAAATACTACATCACCTCTTCCCCTGACCAAAAGACACTGATAAAATCCAACTTGTTAAAACATAAAAATACTGTTAGTCGATAGCCCTCCTGTGAATTTTACAACAATCTATTCTATGTAGGGGTACTTCGAATTCATTTATAAACTGTGACCGAGACATGACTGCTAAGGAAATCTTGTGAAACATCACATCTGAGGACAAAATTGAATCTACTTTGTACACAATCAGCTTGGAAATTCGAGACCACCATTAGCTAATGTCAGGGATATATAGTTATATTGATGCAAATAAATACTCATTAATACGGAGCCCCTAAAGGGACATGTGTATTTTTTTTAAGTTGGGATCACGAGATACTATCTAGTGATCCCGACTTATTATCTCGTGATCACGACTTACCATCTCGCAATCACGAGATATTGTTTCGTGATCACGACTTATTATCTTGCGATCACGAGATATCCTCCAATCAGTTGCTTGCAAACAAAGTGAGAATAAGCCAATCATTTGCTTTCTTCCGTTTTAGCACCTTTTATTTTATCTGTGCAGTCATATTGGGTCGAAATTCTTCAGATATGGCTGATCAGGCTACTCGTATGTTTTATATCAAAATGTATTTTGATCTCAAGATGTGCCATAGGGATATAACATACATATTGGCCCAGCAACATCACATTATTATTAGTGAACGCCACCTAAAAAGGGTTCTTGTCAAGATGAATCTATCTCGAAGAAGATACAGTAACTTGGGGGATGTCCTGCTTTTTCTTCAAGATCAACTACAGGGTTCTGGACAATTGCATGGTTATCGGATGATGTTATTAAAATGTCTATCAAGCAGTCTGCGTGTGCGGAAGGAAGATGTGAGATTGTTACTTGGACAACTTGACCCAGAAGGTGTAGCCACAAGAAGACGCAGGCGTTTGGAGCGACGACCATACTATGCAAGTGGCCCCAACTATATTTGGCACATTGATGGTTACCACAAATTAAAGCCATATGGAAATGCATCAGCGTGTGCATAGACGGATACTCTCGGAAAATAATCTGGCTCAATGTCTACAACACAAACAACGATCCGATAATAAGTCGTGATCACGAGATAATATCTCGTGATCACGTGATAATAAGTCGCGATCACGAGATATCATCTCGTGATCACGACTTAAAAAAAATACACTTGTCCCTTTAGGGGCTCCGTACGTTACTCTATGAAAGTTAAACATGCTTAATGTACTGTTGTAAAGTCCAACATGCCTCAATGCCGAACAAAACCCTTCGCAAAACGTATCATTTAAACACATAAAACATATATAGATGTACTCAACGGTATAAAATGTATGTAAACAAAAGATTCTGTTATGTTTCAGAACATAACAGGCAATGAAAAGCGCAGCTTGTGCTTGGCTTTTTCTTCGTCCAACTGAAAGAGTGTAATTACAGCCAATTTGTGTGTTCCTTGCATAAGCATAGAAGGAATTCGTGAAATCGAAACTTACGATATATCTTATCTTATACTTATATTCTATTCCCACCTGTATTTACATTATATATGACCATAGCTGCATGTGTCATTTTATTTAAAATAAATGACTTTCAATGTTTGAATTAAAAACAATATTTTCAAATGACATATTAGGTCTACCTCAACTCTTGTGTTGTATGCTGACATTTTTGTCATTTGAATGTTGCATATCTATACAATTGAGAATTGTTAATATACAAATTGTACAGGTAAAAGAAACGAACAGATTACTAATTGAACACGGTAGCTCCACCTCAACTCTCAAGATACATTCTAACACTTTAAATGTCTTTCAGAAGGTTGTTCATTTTTGACAATAACGATTCTTATGTCCAAACAGAAAAGATGACTAATTTACGAGAGCACCTCTGTCTCAGGCTTTGTGGGGTATGATAGCAAGTTTTTCTTTTTAATGGTTGTGCATTTGTGACTATAATGAGTAGCTCTGTCTTAACTTTTGTGCGGCATTTTTATCATTCATTAGAATATGTATGTACCAAGGAACAAATGTCACCGCTGAACAGTCATCACGAATAGACAGCAATTACATACGTTTGAGTGCATGTGCAACTCTGAAACACTTAAATATTTCTTCAAATAACCTTCAACTTTAGTTGTGTGCCCCTGAACAGCCAGTGATTATTTCCGTCTAGATTTCTTTTTCACAACATTTGCTTTTAACAACAGTTTTATTTTGCTCTTCTCGGGCTTGATTTATATATGTTCAGCTTCATCTGCTAATAACTTTGCAGTTTTCTCCATTTTTTTTTTTACACTGTTCAAGCTCGGTCTTTAACAATCTTCTTTTCTATTGTACTTTTGTAGCTTTTTCTTCTGCCTTTTTGTCTTTCTTGAGCTGAATATTAAGAAATGTAAAATTCCAGAAATTCCTACTTGATGATCTTGCTGCCTCCACAGGAATTTGAACTTGTTCGACACCTGGAAAAAAACTCACATTTGCATTGTGAGGAAAGGACTAAATATATCTGAAATTGTGTTTTAAACATAGCTTCACCTTTGCCATGCGGTGTCACCTGAACAACATTATATCTAAAATTTCCTGGTTCCAAAACTGGGCAAAGATGAGCAGACGAAAGCTGAAATGAGTTGAGTTGACGTCGAGTTGATAGCACAGGCTTATCAGTGACCCAAATACTTACACTAATATTTCAAATACTACACATCTTGCACATGTCTTGAAAGTGAGTCAAAATTAACAGAGTGTATAGACTGTACATTTAATTAGTGTTGCTTTACCAATTGACAAGTAAATGTATAGTAAACTAAGCTTACACTTTTTTAAATTTGAAGCAAATGGAATATTGCTCAAAAATCTGTAAACGGTAGGAATCCTTTCTGGTGAACCATCTTGGTACAGGTTTACAAGAGGTCCATAAAGAAGAGACTCTCGGACAGATCAGAGATAAAATTTAAACATAAAAAATACCCCCCCCCCCAAAAAAAAATACTAAAATATACTCCAAGACAAAGGCAACCTCTGAGTCAGTGACTACAGTGGAAGTGGAAGACATTTGGGCAACAAAAGGGTGCTCATGCCCTCCAAAAGGTGATATCTTGCTGCCCGACTTAGGACTATGACATCTCTTCTCCTTACCTCAGAGTGGGATTTCTGGGGTAGAGACATCTGCCACTTAAGACTGCAGACCAGCCACGTGGATACGTCTACGTTTTTCAAGTGGAGTCTGTGGCAAAGACCCAATGGAGTCAGACTGAGCAGCTTGTTGTTTGGCAGCTATGGCCTGCCACCTATGCCTTGCCTGAAGAAACTTTCCCCATGCCTGCTGGAAGAGCAGCTATTTGTCCTCTCTCCAATCTTCACAGACTATTTGCATTTTCGCTCATGACAGCAAACTTGACCCAACTAGAGGTGACATCTATAGCAATGCTGATAAGTGTCCCAGGCTGCCATAAAGTGGTTCAATGAGTCCAACTTCTGCACACGATCCAATAAGGGTGAAGACGGAGTGGTCACTGGATCAACACCAACAGCTTGCCACCAAAAGGTAACAATTGCCTGTTGTGCACTCTTTTCCCGCTGTCTTCGATTTGCACGTCGAGATGCGATCTTGTAAATCTAGGTTTCAAGCAAGTCAACCAGCTCTACTCCCAACTAATTCAGAGGTATCTGCAGGACAGGTATCTGCTACGTAGGTCTTTGAAGAGTCCTGAACCACTAAGAAATGATTTTCCGCAGAACAGAACTTGTGTAAAGCACTAACAAAGTGAGTGTAAACAAAAGCTCATTGACATTCAACTCGAAGGAGCAAGCCAGTAATGGCACCCAGAAAAGGAAGGGTGGTGTGACTCCCGGTGTGCATGTGCACCGGGAGTCACCACCAGTTCCAAAGGAACTGAGAGATGGTGCCGTGGGACCATCAGGTTTTCAGGGATCAAGCGAGTGAACTCTACTCGATTTCAATGGCGTTCGGCCCAGACACGGAGGTCTAGGCAAATGGTAGTCGAGAGGTGGTGTTACGTAACTAATGCATACTTAATAGACCGGTCATTTTGGTCACAAAACATCAGCATTGTTTGTGAAGCAATACGGTGAATAAATTGGTATATTACGTAACAGATGTGGTATTTAATTCTTTAAAAAATATATAAATAAATCACATTTTAAGCTGATGGTGGCAGTAATTTTACCACACCACACCTTTTTAACACATTGTAAATTTTTAAGAGGGGTGTTTAACCTATTTCAATGTGGTTTTATCTGAACAAAATATGAACATTACAGTTCTCAACAATGGATTCAGATTATTTTGCACAAATTGGGTGTGGCTGCATATACAAAGTTCTGTCATCCAACAAAACAAATTACGTTAAGTGAATGTAAATCCTTCCAGTTTTAATTAAAAGGGTGTGACTTTATGCATTACTTGTGCGATTGTGGCATATTCAGGGAAGTTCAGTGTAGAGTTACCTGCTTACTGTGACATGATATATGCGTGTATGCTTGATCCTACAAAAGCATTTATATTTTTATTTAGCTGCAAATACCTTTTCACGTTTATCTAATTGCATGCTACATACATGTGACTCTCTAATGAAATGTTGGATGAGACTCATTTCCCTGTAAAGCTTATGGAATTTTCACTTTAAGGGGGGGCACTGGGGACAAACTATGTTCCAGAATTAATAAAATTGTATAAAGCACAACATGGTACGGGACACCATATAATTTGATATGGTGTATGGTCAACTAAGGCACCACAGGAAGATGTACTTAATCAGTTCTTATCAGAATACAAGTGAATCTTGACCTATCCCCGTTTAGCAGATGTCAACTGGATGATTTCATTGACCATCAATCCAGATCCACTATACATTATATATACTACCGCGATAATTGATGTTTATGTGTTCTAAAGACTACTTCTTTAGTTTGTTGCCTCTCGTGTGAATAAGAGGTAGGGAGTTCCATTAGCTTGTATGACCCATTAATTCCGTCCTCTCCTGAGAGACTGACTCCCGCAGTGCAAATATTACCGACATAAATGATTTACTTCTTGCATGGTTTCAAATTCTATACGAACTTGATATACCTTGACACCATTTTTATTATGACACACAATAACGGAAAAGTTTCAACTGAGCAGGGTCAGTTCTTTTTATTAATTTAATGCCACTGGCTCATTCATGATTGATACCTGAATTCATTGCTGCCAGGTTAAACGTTAGAGTCAAACAATTTCCCATTAGTTTTTGTAGGATGGCGGAAAATGTAAATATGTTATTCAATTTTATTCCCATAATGTCATACAGTACGCATCAGTACCAAGCGCTTTTGTCGTAAGGAAAACATAAAACAGTAAGCGGTTATGCTATTGTTGCAT